>CAJNIZ010029113.1:112590-169847 GCA_905231905.1 Symbiodinium pilosum | reverse complement strand
ACCTCCACATCCACAGGGGGGGGGGCGGGGGCTTAGGGCTCAGCTTGCTTGCCAAGCCTAGAGGACAGGGGGGGGATACCATTGGGGGGGGAGGGGGGGGGGCCCGCCGGGGCGTGACCATATATAGGGGTTATATAGGGATAATGGGAAATAGAATGGAAACTGCCATAATTGATAAGGTAGCAGATGCTGCAATCTCTGAAAGCTCTTCATCAAGGCACCGAGTAGTTATCATCACCCTTGGCCGTGTACTCTTCAAAGTTGTCTGCATCATTCATCCATGTATCCGGGGTAACTATTGTCCCGCTTAAGTGGATAGGATATGGCTTTGGGTATATTATAATAAGATCCCTGTAAGGGGGACTATATACTGTAGCTAGCTCCATGGAAGGTCGATATTATGTCGGCCCTATGGAAGCCTGCAATCAAATCTAATGGCTCTCATCTTACAAGCGTTCGACACATGAGAACCAGAACCCTCAACACCGCTTATGTGCGACATGCAGGGCAATGCCAAGCTGCAGTCCATCATAGCCACATTCGGAACGCCCCTGAGCACACGCTCATCCAGGCAGCAGTCTACAAGTGTTGGTTCCATAGCTCTCCTGTTTTCACAGGCCACAAGTGTGGTCTCAGGCTGTACTAGAGAGACTCATTGAGATCTGGGCACTACCAGATGAGGCTCTCCACACAGTGTCAGAATCACACTAGTAACTACTAGTAATGCAAGGGATGTCAAGCTCTCTCTGATCACAGCGTGACTAGTTCACGGCCATCTCCCAGCGCCTTGACCCGACCGCCAACAGCAAGCAATTGTTTGTACTTGGCCAGCAAGTCCTCCTGGGGAAGGTCGTTTCTTTCCAGCCTTCTGGCTCTGAAGCTGAATATTCCGCTCCACATTACATCCTCCCCTGAGAAAAAACAAACTGCGCCATCAACAAAGAAGGTTCTTACATGAAACCATGACTGTTCTTGTCATCTGCTAGATGGATCTCTGATCGGAATACTGCATAAGACAGAAGACTTAACAGGACTCTCACACTTACAATTGTTGCTTGCCTTTCCCCATTGATCAGGACAAACGGTTATAACAATCGCGCCCTTCTGCGAAGTGCAATCAGGTCAGACAGCAACCGTCGGAACACAAACTTCAGCAGTACGAGTGAGAAAACCCTACGCACCCGTTTGTGCCCCCATATCCCTGTCACCGCCACCTCGATTATACCCAAAATTAATGAGAACCTACAATGACCGAGGCGCCCGGTAGCTGTATTCAAGGGCGGCCAAGGCCTCAGCACAACCTTTCAGCGTGAGGGCTATCATGTTTTGTATGCGTCCTTCTGCTTTTCGCTTCAGATGGTGCGCAGATTTTTGAATATGCCTGACATCGGGAAACGACGGTCAATGAGGTGTTGATCAGGTGTTGAACAGAAATGCCGCAGGTTCCAAACATGACCACCTCAAAATTGATCCTTGTCTCCCGTTATGGCTTTGGCTGCCTTGAAAGGGGTATTGCAGAAGCTATTGTGCAGGACCGCGCAGCAGCTGATCGCGAAAAAAGACTGTGATACCCAAAGGGACTGCACATAGAATTTAGTCTGTCATGGACAAACTTTGCAGGGCACCCTCCCTCCCAGGTCAAAACGTCCAGGCCCCTCAAATTAATGTCTCAAACCTACGACTTGTGAATGCTCGCATCATGTAGCCCTGGACACCCCAGGAGCCTCTCTGCGCTAACCGCTTGCGCAATTGCTCCTCAACAGGACCAGGCGCTGTGTTTGCATTGCATTGCCTTTGCCACAGCTCAACTGTGAAGAGCAAGTAATTCCTGGCAGGTTAGGTGCTTCTGGTTGCATCATGCCTGCAGGAATGACTCGTCTACAAAGAAGCGTAGACTGAAGGAAACGCCGTGGCAGGCTGGATGAAGGGAATCTCTTCTTAGAAACGCTGCCAGGAATTGCAACATCAACCTGCCTTGCAAGAACAAAATTGCCATACTGGCAGCTTCAGCAACCAAATCTTTGTTGAATCTGGGTTATAAGCAAGCTGCACCCTTGCGGAAGCACTACCGTGCTGCTTGGCGCTACATATTTGGGTATGGCAATGCGCTTCAGCAGAGGTATCCCCTCTTTGTACTGAATCATCGAAAAAGAGGTTGCAACATATTGGTGCAATGCCGTTGCATCGGATCAAATGGATTGTGCTCGGCATCTTCTTCAAGGTGGAGGTCTTTCAGGCAAAGTAACGCTTGGAAGCTCTACATGCCGCTTGGATGGACTGTCACGTTATCTCACAACTGCTTGGACGAACAGCTGGAACAGGGTGGCTGCTGTCCTCCCCATGCATGCACGCGTGCACGTATGGCAAACCCAGTCGTCGAATCACGAACTGGCCCACAGTCCTGTACACCTCGGATATCAGAAGCTAGCGATTACATGAAGCCGCAGAGCACGGCCAGCGCAACTTACTAAAGCAGTGTTCATGGCCTAAACCACTTCTGGGTGCTTGTGAAATCTTTAAGTTTTATAGGACCACCAGAACCACACCTTGCAATTATTGAGTTATTGCCATTGCCTTGGGACACATTTTTGCACATCGTGCATCAGGAAAATCAAGTCCCCAACGCAGGATACCAACAGTCCAGACGTGCAAAGTGCTCAAGTTGAACAGGTATGAATTATTATGAATTAGAATATCAGTCCTAGAAGCTGTGCCCCCAACCTGCAGTCAGGCAGCAAGCTGGTATGTAGCCTCTTCGACTTGCGCTATTTCGCCAATCAAAGGGCGGCCCAGAAACACGTGGAAAAAGGCGCTCCTTAAATGCATGCAGCATGTGTACGCTGTGCGGGGCCTCGCACGCAAGGCAATCAGTTCTTGGACCCTCCGACGAGTAACATGCTATCCTGAGTCATCGTTTCATACAACTCGAGCCAACCAGCCTAACGCTCTGTGCAAGCCCCGTCTGACAACAGCAACAAGGGTTGATGGCTCTTGACTCCTCATGACAAACTGCCACGCCAGGGGTACTGAGTGCCTTCAAGCCTTGTGACCATCGCCAGCCGTAATTCTGAGACCTCATTCGGGAGAAACCCTGAACTCTGTACGGCAGAGCGTCAAACAGCAGCCTGCAAGGAGCTCGCCAGTCACAGCCTTGCAGCCGGGGTTGAATGTACCTATCCACGCTGTACTGCCCGCATAATTGTCCCACGAATCCCTGAGCAGAACGTATTTCGATCAAAGCCCTCTTGTTGAGTTTCAGCTTCCACTGCTTCCTGACTTCCAGCCACTGAACAAGGCCTCCACACGGTCCAATTTGTGGACGGTTATCGGCAGGGAAGGCGGAAATTCACATCTTTAAAGTCCAGTTCAACATTTCAACATCAAAATGCCTACTGCAACCCTGATATCCACAATGACAAAGTCGGACCCACGCAAAAGGCCTGCAAGCATCTGCAAGCTATGCTCTCTCAGACCGCAAAATGTGAGGAAGACGACCCGTCAATCCCCGGACCCTAAAGCAGTGAAATCAGTACCCCGTGACTCTGGGAACTGGGGCCAATCTGCCTGTAGGACGCCATCAGCAGCCTTAATCGCCCGCGAAGCCTGCACTGTTGCCATTGCTCCCGCGTTGTTGATTTGACTGCAGTTGTCTGCTACTATCTTTGCTGCTTCCACTAGTCTTCGACTGAAACTATACTTGCACCAAAAGCGAACGCTGTGGGAGTAGCAGCATCAAGGCATCATACATCATCTTCTGCAAGTCGAAGAGGGTAGCCCGAACAGAGGCCTAGCCGTCACATAAACTCCACATCTCCACATCCTCTAAGAAACATCATCTGCTGCTCCCTGAACTTCCAAACCTTTCGCATTCCGAAGCGCGACTAATCCTAATGAACAACTTCCGCCCGTAACTACACTCAACACACCCAACCCTCAGAACCCTGTACCATCCCTCCCTTTAGATCAAAAACCCCAAAGCAAGTCCCTTCGATCCCTAAGGCCTCGGAGACACACCGGGAGGCGACGTCCAAAAAATGGCCAGGAGAGCGGAACGCCTCCAGCCTAGCGCTATTGTGGTTGCCGTCCTGATGCAACTATACATCCTTTTTACAGAGAAGCGCTGTTCGATGCCTGAAGCTCACCAGACTCCTTCAGCCAAGGGATCAGCAAAATACGAATGCTCCGCAGCAATGAGGTGTTGGGGCTTCTTTTTTTGGAATGCTAGATGGGTCCCAACCCAGATGTAACAGTCGTCTCTGTTCTAATTCCTGATCTTGACAGGCTTGGGAATCTTTAATGTTTGACACACTCCCACCTCTCCAGAAACTGGTTCAGGACATCAAGCTCGTACTGCATGATGTCTGCGGCCTGAAGAACGTGGCAGGCCTGGCAGCGGCTCTTGGCGGGGAAATCTTCGTCACCCAAACGGACTTCAGAGCTGTGAGATTCAAGGAGGTATGTCAAAGGCAACCTTCAGCGAGTAGGACTAAGACATGGCACTGATCGTAGTATGGCAAGCCTAATTGGCTTCATTTCTTTTATCCCCAAATCCCAAAAAATGAGCCTGAGAAGCAGAAGCCTCAACAGACATTCTGGCAGAGGATGATTCTCATGTATCCCGCGCTCGTCATGAGTCTTGACACCATGTACATGCTCAGTTACAGAGGGCGATCGGGGTAACAGTACACCTGGAGAACACGAACATTCAGAACTTGGGTGGTTGAAACCGTGCTACTTTAAGGTCCACCTGCACGTCGCGAGACGCGTCCATGACATTACCTGGGCGGCAGGGAGCAAACACAAAAAGCAGACAGCTCACAGGAAGGTAGGCCCAGCAAACCTTTACCAAGGAGCGGCCACTTTGACGAGTCAAGCTGTGTGACAAATTTGCTATCAATTAATGCATCCCCTCCATGTAGCTGTCCTTGACACCACTTCATGTCCTAAGTCCCTAAGTGGCGGCGCACTGAAGATATGGTCACGGAGAGCTCTAGTAGAATGATTCAGGATCCACGGGAACTAGACAGAATCCTGAGTGGGACCCCGTGCAGAGCATCGAGCTTATCCGGCTACTACTTTTGACAACCTGTTTCTTTAACGCCATCCTAGTATGATCCCTAATCAAAAACCCTGTCATCCCCTAGGAATCCCCACGCATTCCTGGAGGTCACCGCGCTTTTGGACATCCCCATTTTAACCCATTGGCAAATAGCCACCAAGTTGCGTAGCCTGGTAAGCAGCACATCCCGGAGGCATTCCCGGAAGTCAAATGAACTGCGAATCGAGGGGTTTCAGGTCAGGGTCCTACAGATTCGGTTACAAGGTTTTGACGTTTAAGGCTTGGGACTTAATTGGGGCCTGCAGGACTTGCATTCACTGGATACTGCGCGGCTTCGGATTTGGGGAAGTCCGTCAAGCGACAGGACATCTATATACTCATAAAGCCTGAACAAGTGTTCCATGCAGTCAGTATTGCCATGTAGCCTTGGGCACCCAAACTTAGTGCACCGGCTCTCAACACCTTGGCCCGAAAGCGGGATGTCTTGGAAACCTGAAAGAAACTGAAGTCTCTGTCCTCCAAATGAACAAATTGCTGTATCACGGAGAGCTGGGTCAAACCCTGTATAGCCCCTCAAGATGACTAAGCTCCAACCACTTGTATTGTTCAGTCGAGGGGCGCAATGAGATTCGGTGTGTTGGCCGTCGTTCCAGCCCTTGTCAGACGGCTGCCACCATCAGCGCCACCTGAAAAGGCCACCACGCATGAATGCCGTGCAACACGCATCATTCTCTCTAAGTGCATGGAATGACATTGGCGTTACGTTACAGGTGGATCTTGCATTCGAGCAGTGGCTATCATGTGGGTCCAAAGAAGGGCCTCAACAAGAAAGCCCAAGCTTTTGTGGACATGTTGTGTGCAAACCACCAAAAACATTTGGGGATTCCAACGTAAACAGTCTGCATGGACGTTTTCGGAGTACCAGGACCAATTATTGAGACTGCTGGCAAAAAGCAACATCATGCAGGCAGAGCTGCCCGGCTTTAGCAAAGATGCTTCAAGGTTCCATTGGGCCTCAGGTCCTGGGTCCTGGCACCTGGTCTCGGCTTAGGGCTTAGGGGCTGGGGTTGGATCATGTCACTGCGAGACTTCACACGTTCATCCTGTCATGGTGCTCCATCTTTGGCACGGAAGCAAAGGGATTTCATCATTACGAGTATGGTATGCAGGTTGTAAACCGACAAAAGAGCTGGATGAGGTAGAGGTTAGAATGCGGCATGAGGCCGTGTGACGGGAGTGGCCTAGGAATTATTGAGAGATTGCCAGAAAACTTTAAATCCACAACTTGGACCCAAGGAATTGCCACGAGCTAATGGGATCCCGCTAGATCCTGCCATGACATACAGCCAGCTCGAAGAATATATAGTACCACCGCTCAAACTGTGTGAGCAGTCCAAATACAGTCGCCCGTGAATTGAAGAAGCCCCAAGAACGGATAGCTGTTCAACAACAACTTCCCTGGCACAGACTCTGCACAGAAGACCCTGTTGGCCACATGTTATAAGTGCAGCTGCGAGCAACTGAACGATCTAGGTCCGCCATCCTCTATGGTCTACGTGCAGGCAAGTGAATTGCGGATTCTACTTTGCCTGCTATTCAATGTACCAGATTCTCGCCATGTTAGACTGTCGGATGCGAAGTCAAGATACCCCAGGCGACGCGAACCACGCCTCCGGGTCAGGTGAAAGCTCAACGCTTGCGATCCTAGACTAGCCTAGATGTCCTGATGCTTGGAGGAAGAAAGGAATAGAGCCTCTTGGGTTTGAAAAGGGGCTCTCGCGAGTCTACAGGTCCCCAAGAACTAAACAAAGGTCTTGACGGGGGCTCTCTGCTGCGCAGCGCGAGGCGCAACACTCAAATGATAGGGGCCTTGCGCTGATATGTACCCATCAAACCTTGCCAACAACATCACGAGCCCACCAGTTGTGAAGCAAGCTCGCAATAGTTTTGTCAGACTTGAGGGAGGCTGGACGGACGGTCGGACAGCTCAAGCGCCTACATATGATATGCTCGGGAAGGCTTCTCCCGCAACGGCATGAGAATAAAACAACTTTGGATACAATGTGGTTAAAAGCAGGGAAGCGCATGCGCAAGAGAATTTTGTGGCTTACGGTCACAAGCATGTCCAGACTCACTTCAACAGTGCATACGTCGACGCCTTGCATTGTCAATTTGAAATCTTGCAGTTCTCGTGAGGCCAAAGCCACAGCAACCTAGGCCGAAGCCCTAAGCGACGAAATCCAAGTTCTGAGTTCCATAACGGCAAATCCCGTCACCAGTTGCAACAACCCCTAAGTTCCAAAGAAGCCCATGCCTGTGGCGGCATAGCGCTTGGCCGTGAGCAGCTCCAATGGGCCATACCTGGGCCACCCAAGCTGGAGGATGTGTGACAGAAACAGAAACAATGATGATTCTGGAAGTGGGTGGTTGCTTTGGGCAGCTATCCCAAAGACAAGACATCAGGGGGAAGTTGCCCCAAGGTGGGCTTTGGAGAAGAAGAAAGTGTGAGTTGCCAGGGGGCACAGTTCGGGCAAAGAAAGGGTGAGGTCTATAGGTTGTCAGAGGCACAGGAATTGAATTTGTGGCGTTTTGAATAACAGACTGCTGCAAATCACAATGCGCACAAATTCTTGCCCTCATAACGGGATATTGGGGGCTCAGCATTCACGTATCAAGCCTGGCAGGCTTGCGATTGAGCCGTGTTGACGTCCTCCCCAAAACAAAAAACACACCCCTGAATGTTTCGATGATGATGCTGTCGCTGACAGCAAGCCTGGCTGGACCCAACAGAGCTTCCTGCATCGTGTTCCCAATACCCGAATTGTCTGGTAATGATCGGCTTTACTCTTTGAGAGGAAGCGCGGCAGGACTGCTTCAGTTTGGCACTAAGCACATCCTGAGAGCATGAGGTCTACTCTTGAGCAAACCTGCCTACGAGAGGATGCATCTTGAGCCTTTGTAGCCAGGGTTTTTGCTAGTCAGCAGGCTCGCCAAGCTGCTGTTGCGTGTCTCTTTGGTGGCCCTACCTCCTGTGCGAGCACCATTACTTTGTTGAGCTTCTTCGGAAGGTACTTAGTACTTACTACACTTTGCTCAGTCCTCGCCCCGCGCCTAATGACTGATGATGGTCTTGAAGCCATAAGTGACGGGAGTGTTTCGTGTGGATGCATGGTACTCGGATCCGCACATTCAGGCTTAGAGGGAGAAGTAATGACTCCAATTCTACATGTGCATGCCTTGCATCGGACCGTTGAATGAAGGCAATCTTCAGATATCTTCAGCAAAGCGGTACTCATGCTATCCTGTAGAAAGGCTCATTGCCGAGCGCGGTCTCTTCTACCTGAAGCCTGCCCCTTCGCCTTCTTATACACTCTGCCAACTGCATCCAAGCAGCAGATATGTTTCCTGTTCAGTACAGAAGAACCCATTATGTCAAGTCAAGGTGGGACACTGGCCTGGGGTTGGGCCTCCGAGTCAACCTTGATAAAAGAAACAACATCACCAGCGGCAACCAGTAGCTCCTGCTGGAGAGGCATGTCGAACCGATGTAGGCGTTCAACCAAACGGGGATGCCGTACACTGATGTAGGTCCACCTCTTATAGCAAGGTATCAGGACTGCAAGCGTTGCAGGTTTCCCTCCACATCCTGCGCAAAAGGTGGTTGAACAGAGGATGCTGTGACTCAAGGAGACGCACAAGTTTGAAGCTGCTAAGCGAGCCACAAATGCTTCTCCAAAAAATCGTCGAAGCGCTTCGACTCTTCCCAATACCTCAGCAAGCTGGTATAGATTTTGTTTGACAGTCATTGCCTCATCAGAAGGGACAAGCCGAACAGGCAAGTCGTTTTTCAAGAGAGTCAGCACAGCTCACTGATGAAGGCATGGATATCACGTCACATGATTCCTTCTGATGCCTTTATCAGGTTCAGCAATTCTTGGCGATTCTTTGTCAGGGCTCTGCAAACCACCAAGACCAAGCCAATGCAAACCTGACTCCGCTATGATATCAGCAAGCCCGTCACAAACTGCACACATCCGCACATGGCAAGTCCAGATGAGGAGGTGCTGCCCGCATCACAGCCTCCAATGCAGGGGAACATCCAGGCACTCAGGCCCGGGCCTATTGAATCCGAATTATAACTGCTAGGCCGAACCCCAACTTGCTCTGAACTTCTCAGCAGGTCTCAAGCCTGAACTCTCAACCCTAGCCCTGCATCTCAATCCTTGGCCGGGATGCGTGCGCTCGTCTGACTCAAAGCGCTGCCTGTGGGCGTAGAGGCCACCATAATCCAACCCGAGGTCACCTAGGAGTGCGGTTAGAGCGTTCGAGCTGTAATTAAGGATTGGCTTTCGGGGTCCTGAGGAGCCAGGTTCGAATTGGTAGTGAGCAATGACCCATAATTTTGTGAACAATCGCAGCTCCCAAACCCTGAATTCCCAGTGATAAGAAACACACATGTAACGGTGGCAAGAGACCTGATCTTGGAAGCTTTACATTGGGCACGGCAGCGGCAGCGCGAAACTTTGGCGCCTTGGCCGACCTGGAAGGCTGCATACAATCACAATAACAGCTGAAAGCTTACGTAGGGCTCATTGCGAGGTTCTGAGCATGATGAATTATACGTGTCATCACTGAGCTACTCGCAGTGCTGCTGACGTCAAAACGAGGCATTTCTGGCAATTAGTCAATTAGGATCTCGATCAGCTGAGACTACATTGAATCTTTCGCTACTTGGCTGCGCTAGCAAGGGTAGAGGCTTTCAGCAAACCATGTAAAACAAGCACAGGCAGCCCATGGTTCTAAGATGCATCTTGTGCTTCAAGCCCTGCACTCTGAGTTAAACTCTCCGAGGCCCTTCGCCACCTAAACCAAAAGCACCCACCCAGCCGAGCCCCGCACAAAAAAGCCGTAAGATTCTGCAGCCGCCGCGTGTGGCGGCGCATCCTGGGAAGGAGTGTTACAGTGTCTATGGTGGGGTCCAACTTCACAATAAGTGCAGCATCAACCACAGGCTTGACAACTGCACCATTGTATAACTAACAGTCAAGAAACGAATGTATACATATAATGCCTATCTATATACACAACCATACCCAAACCCTCAGCTAATTTACTGTCTACCGCAACCTCCGAGCTGACACTTGGATGCAAGGCTACATGAACATAGCTGCTGCAGCAAAAAGTGCTCTGTCTGCTAGCAGAGGCCAAGTGTCAACTTCACCGCATTCCTTGGTGCCGGCATGAGGTCGGCACTGCACCTCAGATTGTTGGACCGTCTGCAATTCTTATCCGGCAGCTTCGACCCCCAAACCATCCGGTCCCAACCCCAACAGACCCAGAAAACCTCCCTCATCATTAGAAGCATCCCTTGCGACCCAGGCACCGGCAACAAAGGTCCACGGACAGCTGCTGCGGCGACCCCAAGGGACCTGGATTGTTGCTTGGCCAATGGGGCAGTAGGGCATCGTTTTGACAACTTTCAAGCTGCACTGGAGACCTGGGGTGCGTAAACATGCGACTTCAAGAACTGTGACTGTGCGGCAAGGCGATCTTACTTCCGATTGCTGCAAAGCCGCACTGCCGGCAAGGCCGTCTGGTACCTCAGCGGCTTCTGGCAAGTAGTACAGAGGGATCCAAGGATTCAGGAGGAAGATCTTTACAATTTTGCTTACGTTGTCGTTTAACTTGCCCGAGGAATGCAAGAAGGCACATTGCATGTCATTGCTTTGAGCACAATGCAGTTTGGATTGGGCAAGAACTTTTTCGATTGTGTCATCCAACTCTAGTTGGGCAGCTGGCTGTGTCGAGCCATCACTCAGCTCGATTCAGTATGCATGCCCGAAATGGTCGCAGGTGTGGATGGATTGGCTCATGTGACTCGACCGCCAGGCCACAAGAGTGCACACAACAGCAGTAAAACGAAAAGAAGGTGTCATGTTTCAGAAAGCCACAACAGCTCCAGCACCTTTCATCCTGCATCGTCCTGCTGAAGGCAGCCGAGGTACAGGACCGCTGTTGGAAGCAACGCTCACAGCTTCTCGCCTGCTGGGACTCATCCCAAGACTACCCGGATCAAGGGACTCCATGGGGTACGCGCCGTCATGATTCTTGCCAGGGCAGAGCAAGACGAAAGATAGCAGCAGTGCTATGCGATTTTGAAAGAGTGTCCTCAGATCCTGGCCTGTCAACTGAAAAGGGCTCTCCAGTGGGGGTATGATGGGCAGAATGATAGGGTCCACCACTGCTCACCCCTCAGTCCAAAGCCAGGTGCCTGCAGCGCCCAAAACCTTGGCTATTCTGCAGGTTTCTGATCCGCATGAGGTCTAAAATTGTGGTCAGGTCCGCAAATCTGACTAGCGCTAAAGGCCGCCAAGCAGTTGCATTCTGCCACTGAAACATAAGAGCCCTGAACGCAACAAGCTCCAGAGCATCAATGTCATTGAGGAAGCTGGTAGAATATGGAGATATGCCAACCCTATGGAAACCCAACCCGAAGCCAAGCCGCGCCCGCCGCTCGCTTGGCGCATCTCCCAGCTCCGCCGCTGGTGTGCGCGCCGCGTCCTCCGGGCGCATCCGCGCCGCCCTGTGTCGCCTTGGGTCAAATGGGCGATGCCCGCTTTCTTCGAAGTTGTAGACATTACATTTTCCTTTTTGGTACTAGAGCCCATAGACTGCGTGGGGCGTGCTGGGCGGAGTCTCCGTGGAAGACTAGGCATGTGCAAGTTGACTGACAAAGTATCCCTGGCTCACAGCGATCTTACTCAGCCAAGCACCAGCAGGAGCAAGAGCAGGAGCAGCAGCTGCAGCAGGAGGAGCAGGAGGAGCAACAGGAGGAGGAGAAGTCGACGTGGTCGTCGTGTTCGTCGTCGTGGCGCGGTGGTGGCGCGTCAGTCGTTGAAAGAACAATGCAGACATGAACAACTCCATTATTTTTGATTACGATGCTAGCGTCGTCATCAGCACGGCAGCACTACAAACCATTCAGGCTGCACGCGTTCAAGGAGCTCTCATGCCAGGGCTGGTCGGGCTAGGGCACGTCAAGCACCCCTTTGCTGGGCACTGGTCGTGACAATGTTTCAGAACGGCCCTTTGCAACCCGCAAGCACACCCCGAAATGTGTGATGGAATATTCCTAGCAAATTTCCAGCATTGCAAGGGCTTGACCTTCGAATCCGGCAGAGGATTCTTGTGTAGCTCTCAGAAAAAAACCACCACAGCCCCACCGCTGGGAAACGTACACTCCTACTTAAATGAATACTGTGGTCTTCCCTCCACCTAGTGCCCCTCCTGAACACCCTTACAGCTTCCCTATGCGTAGCCAAATCGCAAAGCCTGGGCCATTCGGGCGTAAAGGACCGCAGACCTCATGTACACAGACCGAGCCACGCACAACAGGCTTGACATAGTTTAGGCATGAGGGCTAGGCCTCAAACAATACAATGAAGACTTAGATTAGTGGGCGAGAGGAAATGTCGATAAGAACTGCTCATGTTTTTGACAGCATGACTGGACATGTTGACTTGCATCTGAAACATCCTAGGCCTCTACGCAAAATTGCGATCTGCGGGAGCACCAGACTTCTTACAAAATCTCAGCCTTCTGCATCACGATTCCCATTCCTCACATACCACATTCCATGCATGCTTACGGCCCTCCGCGCCACAGCTTGCACCTAGCATTTCTGTATCGCACACCCCACACAACGGAAACCCAAAGAGTTTCACACAACCACAGGATCCCAAGACTACACACCGGTGAGAATTCCCGAAATTCTTGCTTCCTTTCAGAAGGGCTTTGGGCCACAGAGTTGCCACAGCCACTCTGGGTCTTTTCCTGCCATGGTACTGCCCAGGCCGCATCCGCACTGCGCTGAGGCAGGCCCGGACCTATTTGAAATGGCAAAAAAATGCAAGCAACACGGGTACTAGTAATAATAATAGGAATATAGCAATAGTGATGGTAGCAATAATTATCATCATAATGATAGTAATAATGACAGTAATCACAATAATATAATAACCATAACAGTACTATGTAAGCATTGACAAAATGGGAACCCAGGGATGCTCTGTCAGTCCATGAGTCCTGCGGTGTCTCGAGGTTCCAGCTTATGAAAGTATCAGAGGGTATGTATTGGGGTTATATAGGGATAATGGAAAAGAAAATGGAAGCTACTATCGTATTCAAGGGTGTATGTATTTAGGGTATATGTTGGGATTATATAGGGATAATGGAAAATGGAAACTACTAGAGTCACTAGAGATTATAGGGATTATATATAAGGAGTACCTAGGGGTATAACACCCCATGTGACTGGGGATTCCAAGATTTGAGAGAAGACCCCCCTGGAGCCATCAGTTTCTTGGAGCCCTGGAGCCCATCATCGTAGCTTCCATTTTCTTTTCCATTATCCCTAAACAACCCCAATATCATACCCCTATTTAATCCCTATAATCCCTAGTAGTTTCCATTTTCTTTTCCATTATCCCTATATATAACCCCAATATATGCCCTAAATATAAAACCAATTATACGATGGTAGCTTCCATTTCCTTTTCCATTTTCCCTTAACCCCCATACATACCCTATGATACTCTAGAAGAATCAACCACATGGCTTCTCTCAAACCTCTGAGAAATTCTGGGAAGAGGCTGTCAGTGGTGGGGGCGACAGTCCTGAACCCTACTCAGGTTCTAGTTGCCAGCTAGTATAATATAGTATAGTACAATATAACATGTTATACAATGTTATATTTTATAGCTGCCACAATAGCTTGTTCTGATGCCTCCTGCATGGTACCCGTTTTGCAGCCATGGCCTGGCTACTCTTGAGGAAGTCAGCCACAAAGGCCCCAAGTTCCTAGCGAGACGTTGGAAAAGGGCGCTTCCTGCTGGGAGGAGCTGGATTGATTCTCGATGGCTAGAAGTGATGATCTTCTGCCATGGAGTCCCTTTCAGCTTCCCGACTTTATATTATGCATCAGACGCAGTCATATAGTCAGGGCTTTGCAGGCAAAGCAACTGCACGGGAATGCATTATCCAAGTGGCAGTCTGAGGTCTTTTGGTCATGCCGGAATGCAATCTGAGTCTCTGCAGGGCCGCAGTGCTTCGGTTTATAGGCGTCTAGGTTTGTGTTGCTTGTAGCAACTTATCATGGCTTGTGGGAATGTCAATGCCAACCATGGGGGCTACGGCTCCATTTTCACATCGGAGGTTGTTGGCTTGCACTGTGCACGCTTCTGCAGATTAAGCAAGTCTGCACCTTACATGATGCTTTTCTCCACTCTTCATTTTCCTCCATTGAGCAAACCTTGCACCGCTCCTCGGCAACATGCTGGCTGCCCTCATTGCCCATATGGCGGCGCCAAGCAAAGGTCAGGACGAGTTACACCGAGACTATGAGCATATACTATGAAGCAGGACTCTGCGATCGATCAGCTACCATGTTGATGTAAAACAGGACTTTGCGTGCGAGCCTTGAGGACTTGGAGTAGGAGGTAGAAATCCAGAACTGCACAGCTTGCGGCCAAAGAACTGGCGGGACACGGGTCGCGCATGGGGAAGCATTGAATCGGCTTCGGGCATCGCTTATCATGCTGGCCGGCAGTGAGAGTAGCGTATTCTGTAGACTGTAGACCTGCAAGTCTGGGTTTCCTTGCATGCCACCGATGCCAGAGGTTCTACTCGGCAGCCACTGCCACGGGGGCTCAACATTTTGTCCGATCACGAAGAACACTTCCGAACATATCTTGACCACTCCAGGCGCCTTTACAAGGACCGTCCTTTAGCCTCTATATCTATGTCTCCCCCAGCTATAAATGGGGCCATCTATCATCATCCCTTTGATCCTTGTTTTCCTGTGCAGAAACGCTGAAGGATACGGAACATCCCACCAACACTACGGTCTCTTCCAAGTTTTCAACTTCTGAAAGAACAGGTCTACAGTGAGGAAGCCATACTGCAGATTGGAACTATAAAAAAGAGACCATGTGTCCATGATCTTTGCACTGGTAGGCAGGGTCCTCGCAGAAGGGCGCCAGAAAGCACACGCGTTTCATTAGCAGCCACGCTTTATATGGCCCTGTGTTGGTTGAGGAAGGCAGCGTCTCCTTATCTGGAAGACATGAACTTCCCTTCACCTACCATCCGGTCAATGCCCGCATCCTCTGCAGATCTTTAGGCACCCCAGCCTTAACGAAAATCTCAAGCTCGAAGGCCGCCTGAGCTGAAGTATCTACACATGGGAATTGGGATGGGGGGCTATAGGGATTATATTGGGGTTATGTATAAGGATAATGGAAAAGAAAGTGGAAACTACTATATTGTATACCTCCCACAAGCTGAGATAGTGTATGGAAAGGATGCCTCAGAATACAATGGGCCGGTCAGTGTGAAGCATATGGAATGCTTCACACATTGCAGAGGGGAACATAGCTGCTTGTAAGTAGACAGCATCTAAGAACGGGAAAGCCCATCATATGCTTTAAATAGTTCTATCTACTCACCGTGCGCCTCAAAGTCCCTCAAGGATGACCGAATTGTTAGGCAGATGACCACTATTGTGCGCATCGTTCGGGTTGTGGGCCACCTCCTGTGAAAAGCGTAGGAGGGCACAGTCGAGGTTTCACCCCGGCGAGTTTCTAGTCATGCTAAGGCGACTATGCAGATCATGGAGCCTGCGTGACTCCTGTACAAAGCCCTATATACTCTTGCGTAATCCATGCAGATGCCGAATTGGCAGTTCCACCTGCACGGGGGAAGGCCTGCCCAAGATCTGCATTTTCCCCGAGGTCTTAACTCAGCGAATACGTCGAAATGCATTGTATCGCGCCAGCTGCTTCAGACGGATAACTTTAATACCCGGAAATCATGCCAATGTCTCCAGGTCAGCCCATCGCATCGGTGCTTCTTCATGAGGCACACCCCCTCTCTCCAACGTCAAAGAAGTTCTCTGCAGCGCATCCCAATGTTGGGCCATGATTCCCCGCAAAGCAGCCTTATTCTGAGGTCTCTCCAGTTTGAAGCTGAGATCTAGGTGAGCGGCGCTGGCTCGAGGAGGATTGCTCGAGATAGCCAGAAGTGTCCGCTGGAAAGTTCCGGCCTCTGTAGCATCGGTGTTGGGGGCACCAGGTTGGAGGTCTCACGTGTGTTTGCTGCATCTTAGTGAAGATTCAAGGTCTGTGACGAATGGGCTTGGATGGCCTCCCACTGTAGCCATCCAGATACCAAGTGCTTCAGTACACATCGGTCGGCTAATGCTTGTGCGGCGGGCTGTGTTGATTACTCATGATAGCCGTTCTGATCACAGCAAGGTCTTTTTCCGTAAGAGCCCAAAACAATTAAAAAACAACGCTACATTCACATGCTCCTTCCCTCCTCCGAGAATCCGAGAAACAAAGAGCCTGTTGAAAAGAAGCAATACAAAATGTTCCAGGGTAGTTCACTCTGATTTCAATGCAAACCTAGGAAGGCACAGTACAAAGCACTGACGGCTAATGGCAACCGGAAAGGAAGATCAAACCTTGTATGTAAGCTGTTCATAACTTGACTGTTTCCCGTTGTGGATACCTAGCTACAAACATTCTGCCAAGGCACCAGGGTCGGAATTCCAGAGATGGTGCCAGTGGTGGCATCGATGGTAAGCCCAGCTGACAGAAGGAATGGGTTGCAGTAAGCTTTACAGCAACAAGGGTCCCTGAAGCATCTCTCTACCGGGAACACAGGGATGCCATGTTCGGTATCTGTTGTAGAGAATAGAAGGGGTTGGGTTTCTCTTGAGGAACTAGTTCTGTTGGGGAGATGGCCCAAGCGTGATAAGCAGAGCTTCGCAGTTTCTGAATCTGGTTTCTGCACTTCATGCGTCTGGAAAATCATTCGCTCCCATTGTCATGCACAGGCTGCTACATTCAGAAGCTGCCTAAACATGGTAACTGCTATGTCTCCTTTATCATTGGTGTTGCGTAAGATCCAACAAGGCCATCACCCTCAATGCGAGAAGTGTCTGAACTTCAGCATTGCATCATGCTCAACCACTCTGACCGACCTGCATCCCTGATCTATTACGGCCGCCATGCTCCAAACCACTTACAGCCTGGATTTTCACAACCATACCACAAAAATGCCCGCATCATGATTCCGGATCAATCACCCACCTGGCAAGGCTGGTCGTGCTCGAAACTCCACCTCTGCTTAGTTAGTCGGCCAGTGATGCAGGGGATTGGAACTTATAGTAATAGGGATTGGTTAAAAGCAGGGGCAACGGTCCAGGGGCAAACACCAGTGTCGAGGGCGAAGTCGGGTACAACGGGCCTGCATTAGCAAGACAGGTAGACCGCTCAGCCTCAAGGCATAGCGAAACTGCCCATTAATTGCCGCTATGTCGCCTTGTTGAGTCTTGGGGTAAACGGCTGTTTACAAAAGACCCGCCACTAAGCGATGAAGAATGCACATCGAGTCCTCGTTGGACATAGCTACGAACCTCTCCTCCTCAGAAATATGCCTCGAGTCATTCTGGACCTGAGTATGTTGGGTCAGACTAGGTTTGGGTTCCTTTCCTCAGTCTTCAGAAGCCTTGACAATAAGCCCTTCTCCCAACCCCAAAACGAAATGGTCAAAATCTAGCCCAAACCGTGGACCAATGCAGTGACCATCATAGGCTCTTCGCTCGGCGCTAACACCTCTAAGCCGCATTAAGCCGCAAGCCCCAGCCGAAACGACCAATGGCTTTTCACACAGATCTGCCGAGAAATGAAGGATACAGGGGCTTTGGGATGACAACTCAAAAAGACTGCCTGACCTGGTCGTAGTAGTTCCGGGGGAAGTCCAACTCCGAGAACTCCGCGACCTTACACCAACTGTTGTCACTTGCTTGCCTTTGCAGAGCTTGCTATAACATCATGGGAAGGACTCAAGCACACCCCACACCTACACACATCTGTTGGGTGGGGGGCGCTGCAGTTGCGCTTCTTGCCTTTACTGTTGGAAGTGAGAAGATGGGCTGTAGGTCTCTTACTTTGATCTCACTTAATGACGTGCTGTCAATCGACTGACAAAACCTGCCAGCCGCAGAGCTGCTGCCTTTTACTCAAAATTCAAAACCTGTGCAACACTTCAGCATCTTCTACAAGAGCAAGAAAACTTGCAGACCTGAAGCCTGACTTAACGGAAGACCAAGTCAACCACCAAAGGCGTGAACTCCAGCTGCAGGGTCAAGGCCTGAGCAGGTCTTTGCAATGGAGGGGCCGGAGCAACTACTTACGGCGTCTTGGGCAGTTTGTGCTACAGTCCTATTCAGAGGCAGGAACAACGAACAACCGAATGAATAACGAGAAGCATGCGCATCAAGATGTCGGGCTCTCTAGCTTCTGCTGCAGGTTTAGGATGGGGTGAGCTTCCGGGATAATATCCTTAAGGAGTGCGGCCTAGGGAGAGCTTTTGGCTTGGTCTGTGTTGTTGGCTCATTTACCCCAACATGCTATGGCAAACTTGCAGGATGGTCGCGGTCTTTGGGTACATTGGGGCCTGATTCGCATAGGACATGGGGGTTTCACAAGGAATCATTGGGGTAATATTAGGGTTATACTGAGTGAAATGGGGATGATGGACAAGAAAATGGAAACTATTACTAGAATGGGTTATACAGGGTTTAGGGCTTCATGATCTTGACCGCTACCTCTGCGATTGTGACGTTGTAGAGTTTGGTTCGTGGTTTGCTGTTGTTGGAGCCATACATCAACACACAGTACAGTCAGACCACTTCGGGAATCACGTGGCAGCGCAGAAGATATCTCAGATGTGTACACAAGATACCCCGTTAGTTCTCCTGCAAACCCTGCAAGCTGTAGAATTACAAGCAGAGAAGCGCTAAATGATGCACTCCTTCACACCCGTGACTAGCCACTGAAATGCCATGGACTTGGCCATCATTATCCACGAGATTTGTGCCAGCCCTGGCCATAGGTCCATGGGCCCTTGCAGTCAATTAAGTTGACATGAGACCTGTCGTCCCACAACCGCACTGTTTCAGCATGCCCCGCATCGGATGCGAGTGCAAGAGCTGTGCTCGCCGTAGGTAGATGCGGTCAGAAAGGCAGTGACGCCCTTCTCAACGGTGAGATGCAGCTATGAGAGCTGTGTGGCGGTGGACATCGGCCATGCCCGGATCAGGGGAGCACTGGAGAAACTTCTCCACCATTGGCACATTACCTTCAAGGTGTTCTCGTTGTCGAATTGTTTTAAACATTCCTTGGGCAGGAAAGGATGCCAGCTCTTGGCCTGGAATACCTAGCGCGCGCAGCACGCAGAGCCATTACAGCTTGAGCTACCGCTTCACAAGCCACAGACTAACGCCCTCCGGACAAGAGCAGCAGCAGTCCTGCATTAGGGTCTTGGCCTTGCGCACGCAGGTAGTTTGCAAAGTGGCATGTGCTCGACAGGTAATTTGCATAAATGGCTCTGTTGAAGTCAATCTGGCTGTTCGCTGCCACCTTACATCATTCAACGTAAAACATGCCGAGACCCAGAAGCCTCTAGAAAGGCTAGACTGATCTGGCAACACGGCAGGCGCGAGACGCAATGAGATTTGCCGCCTTTCGGCGGCCAACGCTAGCCGGGCAAGGTGCCTGCTCTCCTAATCCCTATCCCAAGCGCCCTGCCACAGAAGTGATCGTCGCATTGAACTGCTTGTAAACGAACGGTGGCGGCTGCCTCGCCTTGCAGATGAAATTTCTTTTGGCGCCAACGTTTTCATGTCAGTTCGAGTGGCAATGCTTTCTTAAAACAGGAAAACGCATTGACGCCAACTGTCCACAGTTGCACATATCTCATCCGGGTCAAAGAAAAGTGTGCAGACGGAGAGCACGCCACTTCATGTTCTGTACGCACTGAATGACCAGCAGCTGCTACTTCCATCTTCCCCCGAAAGCGTAGAGGTAGGAAGAACATCTTCCTAACAAAAAGTACGCAAGCCCGCATGCTCGATGATTCTCATCCACGAATCCAGCTGATCTCACACTGTTGTTTCTACAAAGGTGACTCATGTCTTTCTCTTGCTCTGCACGTCGCCTCCATCACCTGCCTAACGTCAATTTATGCTTGCAAGAATCAGAAGTCTGTGGTAGTTAGAGGCAACTGTTTGGAATTGTTTAGGGGCAGGGGAAAGGCCTTCTTATTCTCCAAAGTGTATACGCGGGATGCTGGAAGCCGCGACCGAGCCAGATGCACAAAGTAATTCTGTGCTATCTTGCCCTAGCAAAGAATATCGCGTTGAAGGGATTTTGCATAAGTTTAGATTCTGGCCAAACAGTATCTTTCACACGGGTGTTGAAAATGAACAAATGATTAGGACTGTTAAATCCGTCTCCGCCCCAAAGCGCAGCTTCCAACCCTTCTCTTGAGACAGAATCTACGTCTTTATGAAGGGCACACGAAGCCGCCTGGATGTCCAACTGAATCGGAGTTGTGGTCGAGGGGTACACCACGGTGGAGCCACTGGGTTGAGAGGCAGTGGGCTTCCAGGGCTGCGGTCACCGGGCAGAGTGTAGAATCGAGGGAATAGGATCTGTGCAATGTAAGTTTGAAGGATACGCTCTCATTTCCGAGAAACTTGACATGCAAGGCAGCGTGACCTTGTTTCGAGGTTGAGGCTTGGAGAAATCTCCTGAGGATGTTCACATGTTGCTCAAGGGTTCAGGCGGACATGGGGCAAAGGCGCCTCTAGGTATTCAGCAAAGTTGGAGGTTGAGGCCATGGGCTGTGGGAATGTTGCTCAAGGATGTGCTTTCAACGCTGTTGTTTACCAATCCTTTGGATTACAAAATACCCTGCAAAACCAACCCATCGCCACATGCCCCCACGCTCGATAACTTCAATTTTGGCCGTAGTGTGCCAGAAGCCGGAGTCCCAAGCTCAGCGCGCTTCTGTCGCAAGGCTCTCTGCTTTTAGTGTTCCCTTTTTTTGGACAAAATTGATGGGCATCGTCTGATAAGGGTATAGATGATTCTGCGAACTGCTTACTACGGGACAACAAACCTGAAGCCACTCCAAGGCGAGCGCTCATGAGCACACCAGACCTCTGAGCAAAGACCACTCAGCTGGGAGCAAAGCATCAGGAATAAACTCATCATATTTGGTTGGGGTCTAAAGTTCATGGGGGAATCGCAGGCACAGAGCCCCAACGCAAGGTGGTGGTAGTACTTCTATAGCTAAGGTTAAGATGTTTCTTACAGTGGCTATTGCAAGCGCCTGTCCCCCGAGTATGAAGATGACTCTCCCAAGGAACAATCGCAACTTGTAGGACGGACAGATTGGGTAAACCTCTGGTGGAATCCTTTTTGGCGGAATGTTCCTCTGCAGAAGATAGGCAAGCAAGATTGGAATTCGGAAGCTATTCGTGGCAGTTGCCCTTCAGCGATGCTACTTTGGATAATGTTTTAACTAGCAAGTACATATCTCCAACAGCTACCCGAAACAGGACTTTTTCGATAAACAAGCACATTCTCGCAAAGCAACATCAGCCAGAAGGATTTTCAAACTACATTCAGTTCCAAAATTTCTCAGCGTCTTGTTCCTGAGCGCCTTTCCAAAATTGAAAAGCAAAGCAATTTATGCAAAGACCTGCCCAGCTCCGACGTGCGAACATGTTTTATCTTTCATGGATTTCGGTCGTCTACTTGTTCTTCTCATTTTGCCTGCTACAACTGCTCCTCTCACAGTCAACTACCATTCCTTGTAGGGTAGAAAACCCTTGCAAAGCAGCATCGATTGCGGCATTGGTCGTTTCCGTAAACCCCACACCCTCACTCTTGGCCTGTAACCAGAAACCTTGCACCAAAAATCCTGAAATCTACGCCCGCCGTATTTGCCCTGCAGACGTCAGGTCAACTCTTGGGTTCGAGCGAAGAGCGAAGGGGCTGCACCCAAGAACCTGAGCTGGTGTACAGCTGAAAACGGGATCTGAGTTGAAAAGCTTCGCTACCAGGATCTAGGATGCAAAGTCGGAGTGCATACATGTGGGGATTCGGTGGAGAACTCCTTGCGTAGAATGGGTCATGTAGCTGTGTCTGCTGCGAGGCGGTTTATTGAGGTCTTGAGAAGTTGCTCTCAGCTGCCTTTCCTAGACAAGGCAGTGCCCGCCAACAGAATTGAAATCCTTGTGCAAAAGCGGCATCCCGAGCAGGAGCACGCAAGGACCAGTTGAGAACGCGAGCGTGCTCAAAGCATTTGGGCACCCGCTTTTGCAACTAACTTCCAGGAAGGCTGCAAAGCATGGACTTGTGGTTCCTACAAGCAGTCCCTAAATCCAGAACCCCAAGACCACAAAGTGCTCTCACCATAACCACTAGGGCCAAGTAACTGAAGCGCTGGAGCCAGGAAGCCAACTTTGCTTTGCTGCAAACTGGCGCAGGGGCGAGGTCAAATGAAGCTTCGTCCAAGGGTTTTATGGTGATTTATCAAGTTACAGAAGGATGTAGGCGTAGGGATCCATGAGGGGAAGCTCCAGAGCCTTGCGGGAAGACGAGGCTCAAAAGGTTTGGTTGAGTCTTGGCAAAGCTGGCGGATGCATATTCAACATTACAAGCTTGCCTCTGAGACTCGGAAGAAGCACGCTAGGGCCGCTAGGGCCAGATGCCTATTACTTGACTCTTTTGATGCTAGCTCTGAGCCTCCAATCACGGTTGGGAAGAGAACTCGTTCTCATCATGTGACCCATGGATGGACTACAGGTGCAAGCCTCTAAGCTACAGCCAAAGAGCAGTATGCCGGGATTTCAAGCCCCATAGTAGAAGCCCCGAGGTAATCCCGATATCTTCCCCCTACCGTTAGACCTGAGTGTGTCTGAGGTCATAGTTGCGCCGCGTTTAGGTACACTCAAGCTAAGACGTTCACACACTGGGTCACTGGGACTACATGTGCCCCTGAACATTGCCCAACTCAACTAAGACCTTGCGCGGATTTCTAGTACGGGCGGGGATGGTTGCTGTTTGCTTTTTTAGCGGACTCTGCTTCAACTGTTGCGGCAACAGATCTCCATTTTTGGAGCAAAAACTCGAGCCTGTGGGCTCGCACAACTTGCGAACAACTTGCGAGAAGCTGAAGAGCTCTGGTTCTGGTGATTGAGGAAATACGTGGTTAGGTCAACATACGCTGGTCAGCACGGATTTGCGAAAGCTCTTGGCGTTGCTCACTTGGCTGCCAACCCGAAGATGCCAGTCCTTTTCCTGGCATCAGAGCCTACTGGGCAAACTTGTAATTGAGCTAGGCGCGAGCAAGCCCTCGGAAAGAAACTAGACCAGGTTTAAGCATCACCTGCCAGTGATAGGTTTATAGCAAACGGGTCCTCAAAGGTAAGCCGACGGAAATTGCGGTTCCCTCTATCGGAAAGCTCCCCAACAATGACCCCTGACTCCCATAAAGAGCTACAGTACAACCACCTGGCATTCCTAGAGACATCCTGACAACCTCAACCTCCGTACTTGGCCCCCTTCCACTACCCTTCTATCTGCTCCTTCTGATAAATCCTCCATCTTGCTAACCCCACCACTGCTGCCATCATGAACCCCCATGAGTCGAGCGGCGGAGGCAGTCCCCGAACATGCTTTCTGGCCACAGTCGCCCAGGCAGCCCATGTGGAGGAATCGCGGTCTGGGACCGAAGCCAGAACGGCATTGAAACCTCGCTAAGTTAAGCTGAAGAAGGCGCAGGTTTGGGGGCTCAGGCATTAGGATTTCGTTGTCGGGGGTTCGGGATATAGTCTACGAGGAATCCCGTGTTTGGAGCTTATTTTGGGTTTGGCGATCAGCAAAGTACCACTCCCAGAAGAGTGCTGACATAAAAGACCCTGAGGAAAGTAGGAAGAAAAAGAAGAGGGAGCAACCATAGCTGTGGCAGATGCACAGAAGCTAAACATGAAAATTGTTGGCCCACATGACTTATGGATAGGTGATCTATGCAGTCTTGGGGTACGAGATGCTTCTTGCGAGGATCCAGGTCTTAACGTGGAACCCCGAAAGTTGCTAAGTCTGTTTCAACACCAGTCCATTGCTGACCTCCCATACGGAACCAGTCTCGGAAGGTTTCTTCTATATCTTCTGAATGAAGGCACACCAACTCATACCCTCAAAGCTGGTCACTGCCAGCCGATCCAAGAACCTGTTCCATACACTGCGGAAGTCTAAAGCCTTTTATTATGCTACCTGGTAGTTGTCACAGAAGAATGAGCAGCTGATGACATTCGGCGCCAGGCACGCGCCCAGTATTGCATCAAATACCCGCATTGCTTGCTGCCACTCTCTGCCTGTCACAGAAGCTCTTTGGGGGGGGGGTGCTTGGGTTTCAGCTAGCACTCGGGTTTGCAGTTTCAGCGGTGAAACGCAGGCCCTTTCCTCCCGGCTCATCTACGCATCTCGGAGCGCATCATACCTCTCTTCTCTAGTAGCAGTGACACTCCCCTCGACTCCCTGCCAAGGTTTTGGAAGCTGAGACCCAAATATTCGGAGAACTGAACTCTCAAAGTTATGAAGGTACAGCAGGGAAGTTCTTTACACGTCTTGCCTTGCGACAGGGCACTGAGGATGGCATTGTAGCTTATGACGTTGGGCGTAAGCTTGGCATTGGGCATGGTATTCAGCAGTTGTAAAGCTATTTGCCACTCAGCTCCCTTGGCGCAGGAGCTGATGGTGTTGGCAAAGCTGATGGCATTCGGACCAAGCTTCGCTCTTGGAATAGCACCAAACAAGTCCAAAGCAAGCTGCCACTGCTCGCCCTTCTCCAGCGAGCTGATGGCCGCGCCGTAGCTGATGATGTCTGGTGCGAGCTGCAGCGTTGGTAAGCTGTGGAACATCAGCAGGCCCAGTTGCCACTGACCGCCCTTCCCGCAAGAGCTGATAGTAGCGTTGCAGCTGACGACGTCAGGCGCTATGGCGGCAGCAGGCATCGCGTAAAACAATTGCAAAGCCAGCTGCCACTCCCCTTTCTTTTCAAATGAGCTGATCGTCGTATTGTAGCACACACGGTCCGGCTTCAGCTTGGCGGTTGAAAGGTTGTTGAATACGTGCAAGGCCAACTGCCACTGCGCCGCTTTCTCAAGAGCACTGATTGCAGCGCTATAGCTGATCACGTCCCGAGCATGTTTAGCTTCTGGCATGTTGGTGAAGAGCAGCATGGCAAGTTGCCACTGACTGGCCTTCTCGCAGGAGCTGATGGTGGAATTGTAGCTTATTGAGTTGGGAGTGAGCTTGGCTTTGAAGACATTGCTGAAGACCAGGATTGCCAAGTCCCACCGCAGGCCCTTGCCACAGGAGCTGATGACGGCGTTGTGGCTTATGACGCTCGGGGTGATGTTAGCTCGCTTCGGCATATCCTCGAAGAGCTGCAAAGCTGCTGACCAGTTGCTGCCCTTCTCGCAAGAGCTAATGGTGGCATTGTAGGTGTAGATGTTGGGGAGCAGGCTGGCTAGAGGCATGGATTGGAAGAAGTGCACGGCATGCTGCCACCGCGCACCTTTTTCAAGGGAACTGATCAAAGCACGAAACGTCATGGTGTCAGCTGTCAGGGCCTGCGGCATAGATGTGAAAAGATGTAGAGCGAGCTGCCACGCCCCGCCTCGCTCGCAGGCGCTAATGCTGGCATTGTAGCTGACAACGCCAGGATTGAGTTTGGCTTCAGGCATAGCCTCAAACAGATGCCATGCAAGTTGCCACTGCCCACCCCTTGCACAGGCACTGATGGCAGCATTGTAGGTCAACACGTCGGGACTGATGTGGGCCTTTGGCATGGCGCCGAAGAGCTCCAGAGCCGAAGCCCACTGCCAACCCTTCTCGCACCTTGGCCGCTTCCCACTCTGAACTTCGCTTTCCCTATACGTTCCTACTGTTACGTACCGTATCCTTACAGGGTTAATATGGAAAACTACGCAAACAGCCACGCGTCGCAGTTATCGTAGAGCTGAAGCTGATGATATCAGGGCTCACCATTGCCTTACTGGCTGTTCGTGTAGGGCTTATGGGGAATAGAAAAGCAAATGGAGGAAACAACTAGATCACGGGGGGCTTAAGCAGGGGCTACTACAGGGATCCCTCCGTCCATTCCTTACTAACAACTACTAAGCCGCCACAGCCATGGAAGAAAACAAGTCCAAGGATGAGGTCCAATGCTTGGCAGCACCACAGGCCTCGGTGCATGGGCCACTCATTTTCGCATGTGTAATTCCGGGGGCGCGTGTTCGTGCTTTGAGATACAGCCTGTTTACAGTTTAGGACATCCACGAGCTTGGGTGTGCTGGTTCAGGTTCTTGCGGGAATGAACTTGTACTTAGAACGTGAACGTGAATTAAAACCATCTCAAGCCATTGCTCGCATTTTCCGGAAAAAAAGCTAAGGGAATCTCCCGAGAAGGCTTACTGAAACTAAGCCATAGCTGCTATAGCTGCTCATACATGACCACCGCACTCAGAACACATGATGAATGACAGGAAATCTGAGGAAGCTTGCTACCATGATGGTGCATGTTCAAGGCGTGAAGTGACCGTAAATAGCAATTCTCAAAGGCTAAGTTTACCGTTACATTCTGCTGATGCTGCTGTCACTTCCTGCCACTCCTTCTCGACTTACTCCTGCTCCTTCTGCTCCTACCTCGCTTCTCCAGTCTCGGCCCAGCGGCAGAGATGCCAATGGAGTAGTGCGTGGGGCGGAGCTGCATCCGGGGATTTGCTTCGAGCTCCTCGTGCACCCGAGGAACTACAGGACCAAAAGCGGTTGCAGTGATAGGTCTGACCTTCGAATTAGTGAGAACAATTATACATTTTCGAGGGAAATAAGCGCAGCTGCTTTCAAACATCAAGGAGACGCAAATGCTACCGCACCAAGTGCCTGTACTGAGGGGGGGCATCACTTAGTCTCCAGGCCACAGTAAGCAGCGAATTTCCCTCTGCGTACGACAAGGGTCATTAGGACAAATGAAACCAAATCCTGGAGTAGGGCAAGAACGATGTCAACGCGCTTCACCTGCTTCAACTTCTGCAGAATCCTTGGTTTGAGATTATGATTGCTTCAGTAAGATGGCTGGTAAGCACAATGAATGAGCAAAGCAAAAGTATGAGCAGAAGGTACCAGGAATGAGATCTCGACAGCCCATGAGACACAGCGATCACAAGTGACAGGCCTCTCTAAAGTCTTGACAAAAAACAAGGAGGAGAGGCAATTCACTCGGCCCCCATGGCAGCTTGCACGCAGAGCCCAATCCCACACATACCGACGAACAACAAGCACTACTCTCCGATCATCGCTTGTTTCTCTCTTACTCTTTTTCTGTAGCATTGTTGGAAGACTAGTTCCGAACTAAAGCAGCCATGAAGCGGTGTTACGTCGCCGGGCCTCTTTATCCACTCTGGCAGCTTTGGTGCAATCACCTTCTGCAGTTTGATCCTTCACACAGAAGGTCTGCAGATCCAATACAAATCATGCAGCCTAAGTCAAATAAATATCCTTGTCATAAGTGACACCTGGCTACTTGAGCAAATCCGCCACTGAACCCTAAACCGCGATCCTGAAATTCAAGGCCTAAGCCATCAAGGCTTTGCAGTCGCAAGCCCTCTATTATGTCCTCCTTGGGTTGCGCTCGAGATGCCTTTGAAGCTTCAATTGGAGAAGGGCTGGTGAAGGCTGGGTTTACGCAGTTCTGATTATTGGCGAGTGCGGGATCGGAGTGGAGGTCTGAGCTTCAGCAGATGTAATTTCAGGGCTCAAGATTAGAGTGTCTTAAGTCTTTTTTTCGAGCATTGGGTACAAACATCTGATATGCAGATCGTTATGCTGCGAATAGCCTTCAAGGTCTTCATCCTTTGCCCTGCTACATGCCATAGCCCAAGACAGAAATACTGAGACCCAGTCCAGACATCCTTACCAGTGTCTGACATACGCTTGTATAACAATATATACATCATCAGTATACGTACGTAGACATACGGTTTGTATTGCTGATACATTTACATGTTCTTGGGGAGAAGAGGCCACAGTTTCTAATCCAAAAGCCTGCCTGAAGCAGCTGACGATTCTCACTAATTCCCCAGATATCGCTCGTTAGGGCTGGAACATGAAGGTCAGCGGCAATTATGCATTCCCAATGAACCTTCAAAAATTGCCCCACTGAACATACGGGGCACAAGAGCTTCTCCAGGACCAGGCTGGCAACCTTCGCAACCGGTCACAAGAAACCCCGGCTTTGAAGGCCTCCCCATGCTGCGAGAAATGAGCTTACAGAAGGAGCTTGAGTTTCTTCGGAGGCGTTGTGCTTCAAGTTTAGTGTTGGTATCCTCTTCAGCACGCATACAGTCTGAAGGCTTACGCTTACGACGAAATCACATCCGTTAACTTTAGCTTAGGAGGGATAAAAGTATTGGTGTTGTATTTAGAGTCGGTCAAGGGACACACTTGCATCGCCTCGCAGTAAACCGATCATGAAAAGGCGCGTCGAGCCTAGAAAACGGAATAGCATGTGACGTCAGACCGCAAGCCTGCGTGTCACTTGTCACTTAAGGGCATTCAACTTCGGCCCAGTAGAGTAAACTAGTAAAGCTCAAAGCCTCAGTCCTTCTCTGCCCGAATGGGGGCTGGAAACTGGTGTGAGGATCAAATGCTCCCGGCAGAGGATCACCGTCCCAAGCCCGAGTGCCGTGACCTCAAATTACGCTCTGATCTTGCATCTCAAACCTTCAGCCTCTTTCATTGCGCACTTGCAGCACGTAGCCCTGAATCCTCGTTATGATTGTTAGGACCAGTCTACATAACTGACATCCTGCTATCAGTGTAGGCTTTCTTACTACGACACCCATTGATAGCAATGTAACTTTGCTCCAGAACCCATCCCACAAACACAAGCCAAGCTGAAATGAGCTTGTCGGAAATTCTGTTTACATAGCGCCCATGTGCATGTGCTACATGCATAGAAGATGGCCAGTGTCGTTTTAACATGGGACCCATTTTTCCAGGGCCCTGTAATTCGAATCCGACGGCGTTTGGGAGCCAGTCCTCCTGAGAGATACATTATTTTCACATGGTAGTCCTATTTAGACTCCATTATGGTAGTTTCCATTTTCTTTTCCATTATCCCTACATAACCCAAATATATGCCCCAGATATTAATACCCTATTATACTAGAATAGTCTCCATTTTCTTTTCCAGTATCCCTATATACCCCAAATATAATCCCAATATTATCCTTATAATCCCTCGTAGTCTCCATTTTCTTTTCCATTATCCCTATATATGTATATACATATCCTATAATCCCTAAGTCGCTCACTGGCTGTCAGCTCTGGCCTTGCGTGCCCTGCAGGGTCCAGGCCAGACTGTGGGTGTGCCAAGGGCCACCATGGCTCTCGACAGGTGGGTAGTTTTTTTCGGTGGTTGAACCTAGTAAGATTATCATAAAATACTATACCCAAAATGAGGATATAATCTTACTCTATAACGGGTGCCATAGTATCGCCAAATAAAATACTACTCAGGTGGTGGGGCTTGGGGTGTGGTCTGCCGAAGGGGTTGGAATTTGGCTGGGATTGCGGCTGACTTGCAGCCAGGGTTCTAACAACTTCCGTTTCATGCAAGGCTTGAAGCATTGAAGCTGCGGATCTCTACGGCTTTGCAGTGTTTTGTGCTAGCCCAGAAGGAAGGCACCACCTAGTCAACTCAGGATACTGGCGCCCTGATGTCCTCTGCACCCATATTCCTCAGCTTTTCTAATCTTGTGTCACAATGTGCCTTGAAAGCGACTTTGGTCGCCAGGGTGTGGAGGGTTCTTATTCAGGGAACCGCAGAAAGAACAACACAATGCCGGAGAACTCTGCACAGCACAGAGTTACCGAACTCAAAATCGAGGTCCGGCAAAAAATGTCAACAGACGTGCAGGAAAGGCTCTCACTTCTGAGAGCTGTCTACTGTAAGCATTGCCAAAAAAAGTGAGGCTCCAGTGCACCCCCCCCCCCCCATTGCCCCACCTGAGCAAGGTAGAGCCGGACTGTAACGGGTGATGTTGCCCATACTGTTGCAACACAGGCGCTACCTTGTCGTGTTCCGAGAAGCCTGCCCTCAGCTGTCTGACCCAAGCCCATGTATGTGCTTCTTGGCCATGTTTGCATAAGCCAACGCGGAACCTTTCTGGGCGTGGCGTACCTAATGCAGCGGCAGGAAGCAGGAAGGACCCCATCCTGGTACTAAGCCCAGGTTCAACAATTTCCAACGGGCAGAAATTGTGGTGTTTGCCAAGCCAGGGACTCGTCAGATTGGGATGGCTGCCGTCTTCCGAAGCTGAGTGTTACAAAACAGTATTCACGAAATGGGAGATTCCTTTTGTAGAATGACTCTTCCACAGGGATCCTGCAGAACCGTACCATCCGCAAAGCCACATGCTGTACTCAAGAGCCCAGGTACGGAGCCAAGCATGGCATTGTAGCTGATGAGGTTAGCAGCCAGCCTGGCCAGCTTAGTTGATTACAGCTTCTTTTGCCGGGTCATGTAAGGAAAACTTCCTCAACTGTTGAAATCTCTTCGGACAGTCTGTCCCGGAAATCGAACGTGGTTTTCAGGTATGCACTGGGGGAGCATGGTGCAAATACACAAGCAACAGGACAGATCAGTTCTATTTCAGAAGCAATGTAGACCCCTGATGAGAAAACGCTTGTAGTTCGAGCACTCAAACTCATCAAATGTATGTCCTGGGAGCAGGCGATTGTTACCCAAGCCTCTACTTACTACTTCTAGTATCTGTGGAGTCTATGCAGCGTTCCTGATCTTGATCATGGCATCGAAGAGCTGCAAGGCCAGCTGCCACTGCGCCCCCTTCTCGCAGGAGCTGAGGGCAGCCTTTGGACTCTGGCTCCGTCTCTGGGGCTACATCAGGAGTATGTGGGGAATATCAATCATGAGATTATTCCGAGTTTGCCACAAATTGTAGGTCTGCTACTGTAATTGGTTTTGTGTGAATTATGACAAGGAGCCAACTATTCAGGGTAAGCTTCTTCCAGCTTCTGACTGAATGAAGGACCCTGCAAGACATCTTCAACCCTACTGACTTGGTGAAAACTGGAGGTCACAGCCACGCGGATCAGACACAAAGAAGGCCGAGCGGCGTTGTAGCTGACGACGTCAGGGCTGAGGTTGGCATGCGCAATGCTGTCGAACAGCTGCAGTCCCAGCTGCCACTCCCCCGCCTACGAGGCGAAATGAGCCAAACAACAGGAATCGTAGTGACGCGATGATAACATGTAAGAAGAACCCCAAACAATAACAAATGTGAGAGATGCTTGCAACTGAGAACATGAGTCTTGTGAAGCCTTTCCTTGTACCTACAGGCTGCCTTTTCACAAGAGCTGATGGCGGAGTTGCAGGCGAAGAGGTTGGGGGCCAGCTGGGCTTTCACCATGTCGTCGAAGAGCTGCACAGCTACATTCCACTGACCACCCTTCTCGCACGAGCCTTGGTACTGCGGAAGGATGCAGAACTCGCACGTAGCGTTTTCAAGGGGATTGCAAGCACAGGAATGTAGTGGCCTCAGCAGTGTTCTTTTGAGTAGGTGTTTGCTCGGCTAGACTTCATGATCCAGGACTCTCTGGGAAACACTACTCTGGCATCCCCGATCACGATGTGAAAGCTTTTCAGCCAAAGGAGCTAATGGTGGCGCTGTAGCTGATGATATCTGCTGCGAGCCCAGCGGCAGGCAAAAGATCAAAGAGCTGCAGCGCCAACTCCCACCGGCTTCCCTTTTCGCATGCGCTGATGGTAGCATCCTAGGGGGTTCCACATAGGTGCACATGAACATGAAGCAGTCTAATAATAGCTTCACGGATGGCGATGTAATCAGACTTTCGAGCTCTCAGGAGCAGATTTTGCCCTCCCTCCAAACTAAAAAACTATCAAATAGAAAATCAGGACCTGATGTGGCCCTGAGCCAAAGAAAAAGACAAGGATACCTCTGACAAAGTACCCAGCGTCGTAGGTGACGATGTTTGGGCTGAGATTCGCCTCTGGCATCTCGGTGAAGATGTGTAAGGCGAGCTGCCACCTTCAAGAGGGGCTCACCGCGGGGTGTGCTCCTATTTACTCAATCAAGCGTGGGTGCTAAGTTGCGGGGATTTAGGCATTCATGGTGCAAGCCAGCTCGTTAGTCAGGTGTGGCCGGGTTGGACTTGGGTTCCGTTAACATTCCAAGTAACTTGCACTTAGATTACAATCTGAAGTCAAGCGATTCTCCATCGAATTTTGCAAGCGCAAGCAGCCACCTGCCACGCTTCTCGCAGGAGCTGATGGCAGCGCTGTAGCTGACCACATCAGGAAATAGGTCCATGTCAGGCATGCAAGTGAGCAAGTGGACAGCCAACTGCCATTGCCCACCCTTCTCACAGGAGCTGATGGTTGCATTGCAAGTAATGGCATCGGGAACTACGGTTGCTTTGCACATTGCGTCGAAAAGGCGCACAGCCAACTGCCATTGTCCGCCCTTTTCACATGAGCTGATCGTGGCATTGTGGCTAATGAGATCTGGAACCAGCTTGGCGGAAGGCATGGCATCAAAAAGGCTTAGCGCCTTCTGCCATTGACCACCCTTCTCAAAAGAGCTAATGGTAGTGCTGTAGCTGATGACATCAGGAGACAGCTTGGATTTGGGCATGCAGTCAAACAAATGAAGGGCCAGCTGCCAATAACCTGCCTTCTCACAGGAGCTGATAGCAGCATTGTAGCTTATTGAGTTGGGAGAGAGCTTGGAGTCGGGCATAGCGCTGAAAAGTTGCAATGCCAGCTGCCAGTGTCCGCTTCTCTGGCAAGCGCTGATGGTTGTGTTGTAGCTTATCACATCAGGGATGACAGCGGCATCAGGCATATCGGCCAATAAGTGCAGTGAAGTCTGCCACTGCCCACCAGTTCCACAACAGCTGATTGTTGTGTTGTAGCTGACAGTGTTGGGGCGCAAGCCAGCTTCAGGGATATCATAGAATAGCGTCAAAGCTGTTTGCCACCAACCTCCCCCCTTGTCACAGGAGCTGATGGCTGCACTGTAGCTGATGACGTCAGGCGCGAGTTGGAGGTGTGGCATCGTGCACAGAAGCTGCACTGCTGCCTTGGCTGTGATCGCAGGCTGTTGCGTCCATTGCAAAGCCAAGCCCTCTGAAGGAATCGAAGGATTTTTTCTACTAAAGTGTGAAGTGAGGAGGCAAGTCATACAATCATGTGCTTCATGTAGAGTCAGCGACATGAAGGGATTGCCTACAACCATCCTTTCATGCTCCAGCTGTATGGACTTTCTATGAAGTTTTCAGATGAGGACAACACTACCACAGTTCGCCAGCCCAGCCATTCTCTACTGCCACTTTTCTGGAGTTGCGGACGTGTCTATGTTTCAGTCGGCAGGCCTGCCACTGCCCTCCTTTGGCACAGGAAGCGATGATCGCGTTGCAGGTGACCTGAACACTGAGGCTGTGCAAACAGAAAGAATCCACGCTCAGGACGATAGCAGCAACAGCTCAACAATGCAATAGTTGGTGTCATTCCAGAATCGATTCCCCTTTGCATAGGCTGTGCAGGGCCAAAACACAAAAAAACTTAATTCGGCAGCAACATAATTCTACAGCTGTTTATCGTGCAATTCCTGGTGAGGTTAATCACCTTGCTCCGCTGAGAAATAAACAATTCTTTTGTCGCCACATCTGTGACTTCAACCTTTCAGAAATTCCAAAAATCCTGCCATGCTGAGCCTGGTGGCGTTGTCTGGTGCTAGCTTAGAAGCACGCATCTCCTTTGTCTGCTTAAGTGAGAATGTGCCAAACTATGTAGCTCGCTCAGAGAACTTTTCATGAGCATTTTTGTAATTTGGAGCAGACAAAGCAACATTTCTAATTGCAGAAGCAAGCATCGAGGAAAAGCTGCCTTGGTGGCTTGAATAACTGCAAATAAAATACGCCAATACCCTGCCTGGCCCATACAGGAGGCCGCTGCACATAAATAAAAAGGCTTAGAGCCAACCTTTCATATAAGCCTCCTACTAAAATCATGGAGCCAACTCTTGCTTGCAGGGCATTCTCAAGAAAGACGCCTTTGCACTCATTAACCCCAAACACATCATGCAATCATCACTCTAAACACCAACAACGGCATCAGAACTTTAAAAACGTACGGACATAGACCAATAGATCAGGTTGCAATGACAACTCCCAGTGCCCACTCTTAGCGCAGGAGCTGATCGTGGCATTGTAGCTGACAAGATCCGGGTTCAGAGATGCCAGTGGCATCCCATGGAACCTGATATCAAGATTTATCGAGGTGCATCTAAATCCCTTTGGGAGGGTTCCAGGGGTTTGGTACTTGAGATATGGGTGTCATAACTAAGCGGGATAAAGAAAGTAAGGATGACATAGTCCAGTAAGTTGGATTTCCTCAATGGAAAAGCTGTGTCGTTTCGAGGTTATAGGAGACTCTGATGATCCATAGTTCTTCTGCAACATGTGGGAATGAAATTTCACGGCCAAATAAAGAGAAGTGCACGAACATGCCGACCGGAGCCGGAAGTCTAGCTTTTGAAGACCCCCCCTCAAAATCTGATGCGCAACGGCAGCTTTTACAGAGATACAACAGCATCTTGACCCCATGCGTGCTGTAAGGATCCTCCTAGCATCTTAACGCATCGGACGGGACCGGAGCTCCTCGAATCCAGCCTCACAAGCTTGAGTGGAGTACTTCGAAACATAGAAGAAGTCTCATGTATCTTGTGAGGCCAAACTGTCCTCTGAAGTTCAAAGCCTCCTTCTCAGCCGTTCAGGTCTGCAGTTGGGAAGCAACTTCAAGGCTCGCTGCCACTGCGCGGCCCGCTGGCACGCAGTGATAGCAGCGCTGTAGCAAATCAGATCCGGCGACTGCTTGGATGCCTCTAGCCGAGAAAAGGCAGCTTTTGTCGGGACCGGAGCTAATACATCTTGTGCCATTCAGCACCTAAATGATGTGGGTGTTTTATCGAAAGGCCCAAAGGAGGTTACCCAAGGCCACGCCCAATGCTTCTCCCGCATGATAGCAAGAACGGTTGATTGGTAGCTGACTGATCAGTGGTGATGGCGGCAGCACTCCTGAGTAGTAAATACTAGCAGCTAGCACTTGGTAGGGCTGCTATTGGTGGTGCCGCTGCTGGTGGCTCAGTGGCTCGAGGAAGAGGAGCAAGAACAGAATGGAAGTTTAGGGTTTACGTGCTTGGTGGTTGGAAATCCTAAGCCCTAAGCCCTGAACCCTAAACATGCTGTGGTTGGAGGCTCCAGGTCCGCAATCGCTGGCACCCAAGCAGCCTATGCTCAAGCTCAATTTGTTTTTCATGAAAATCCCGGAGGCCCCTGGGATGCCCCTGGGAGGCCCATGGGTTGTGGCCTACTGCTGCTACTGCTGCTGCTGCTGCTACTACTACTACTACTACTACTACCACCACCACCACTACCACCGGAACCAACACTACCACTACCACGACCACTAGCAGTACCACTAGCACTACCACCACCACCACCACTACTATACAACTAAATCCCATCGTCAGGTTGCGTGAAGTTCGTGGAACAACTCCAGGGACCGATTCCACTGCTTTGCGATCCCACAAGCAGTGATGCCTGCTGTCAGGAAATGTTCTTTTCTGCTTGCAACACCAGCCAGCGGTACGTTCTGATTCTTCAGCATGTTTGCTTCGCCAGTTTTGGTTGCAGTTCAATTCATTCGAATGATGTTCCGTTCGATTCCACATCGAAACCACCATTCAAAAAGTTGCACAAACTTTTCTGAGCCAAGACCAGCTACCCTGAACCCTTGATCGCTTCCCCCCCAAGAAAAAAACGACAAATCCTAGTCCGCGTAAACCCTCAGCACCAACACCTTTGAGCGAGACCCGGTCCTATGCAGAAGTGAGCAGGGCTGAGCTCCACCCTGCTGTCCGCCTGCAAAGGGCTTCCAAAAAATCGAGGTCCCTCTTCTGGAGCGCAACTATGTCTTGGGAAATGCCAGATTGTGAAAGCTGCAGGGGATCTAGTAATTGTTTCATGATGGCCTGGAGAGCCTGCAGCAAACCACGGACGAGATCCGGCCGCTTTTCCTGCGTTTGGCATGGGAACCCGGAATAGAAGCAGCACTAGCTAGATATTCTCCAAGATCCGAGCGATGGACATTGTTGCGATGAGAAAACACTTTGGATCAGGAGGATCAGGGGACTTCTGCAAGACTCCCTTTGCATAGGATGTCACGGAAGCGGCCATTTGACAAAGAAAAGTCCTTCTTGAGCTTTTGCAAGGTTTGCGAGACTGCCGCAGGTTGATACATCCAGCCGTGTATCCGTGGTTCAAGTGCTTGTCGTATCTTCCAATTGCTTGGCTGTTGCTCCAAACTTAGCAGCCTGTTGACAAAATCAGCCGATGAGAAACCACGTCCGGCACAAGGCACAACTTGGGCACCACGGAGGTACATAGGCCACAAAAACAAGATCTCCTCCTGGCAAGAGCGCGTTTTCCTGCGATGCTGGCTGCGGGTTCGAGCCAAAACTTCCAACCATTACCAAATTCCATGAGCAAGCACGGGATAAAAACTCTGTGGCTCGCAGTCCTTGGTTGACTCAGGTGAGTTTAACCAACCATTAGCGCAGAAAACCTCGCGCGCAGCTTTCTACTCGCTACCCTGCTACGCATTGCATCGCGTTAGCCGCAAGACCCTCAAATCCAATGCGCCCAAGTGTCAGCTCATGGCACAAACAAGGGGGTTGCATCGGACCTCATCTCCACTACTTGATGGCTTCCCGGCAGATCGAACCTCACTGCACGGACTGCACGCAGTCATGTTGGCAGTTGCCATGCTTAATCAGATTACAATTGTGGTTTCGAGCACTGGCTAAAGCAGAAAACGGAAGTGTGTAACGAATGCTCGGACAAGCTCAACCTCGCTGGGGTCAAGCTTTTGATGGATTAGCCAAAATTTTCATAGCCAGGCCAACACCGCATGCGCAACTGTATGCACCACTCGCGGAGCTGCCGCACAGCAGCAAGTAACTGGGACACAGCGACGGCTTACGGGTTATCTCGAGGACTTACTGTCACCGCCTTGCAAGCAATCCTGATATGACCACCGCAACATTCCCGGCACCAAATCTCAACATGTAGCACTGGCTTCCATCATGCTAAGCATGACATTGGGGTGTACAGTGTGCATGAAAACCCCAAACCGGTAGTGTTGTTAACGAGCCTGTGAGCTTGATGGCTAAGAAGTTTCATCTCAAAACTACCAAAGTGTGGTAAAAGGAGTGTTGTAACAGGAGCAAGAAGAAAGATCCGACGGGCCAGAGGAAGATCATCATGCTGTTGTTTCCTGCGGTGGGAAGTCGCCCCTGATACAGACCGCTGAGGAACAAAGCCGTGGATCCCCCCTGCATCACAGCACTACGCTACACAAAATTTGTCACAAGGAGTCCTGCGACTGCCAAGTTGAGACAGCAAAAGCCAAGCGTCAAAAGCAACAGCCTCATCCTAACAAAGCCACTGTGATGCCACGAAAGGAAACAGAAAGCCAGATGCCCGCTAATTGCAACCCTTTCAGGCCTGAACAAATTGCGTATGTGCAAGCCCGCATATAAGCCCCGCTGCCATGGATCCAAAGGCCGGCCCAAGAAACAACTGCGCACCAAATCATAAACCCCAACTCTAGATCTCAAAGTCTAAGACCCAACAGAATCCCGAAAGCCAACCCTGAACCTTGAAACACGACACCTCAATGTAAAACCTTGAAGCCTTAGCTCTTGAACCTGAATCCTCAAACCGCCCCAAATCCGTAATACAATTACACCTGAACTCAAAGCCCTAAAGCGCTCTGAATCTACGTAACACCCGGACACCTCCTAAATCCCAAATTGGCTCCCATGACGGGCCCAAATTACTTACTCTATAATCTAGGTTCTTGTACCCCTAGAGCAAGCCGTAACACACCCAAGCTCAGGGCTGGATCAGATCTGAGGCCCCAAGGTAGCTGGAGGACTCCTGGGTTTGGGGCTTAGGGTTTGGGATTTGGCTTCCAGGTTTGGGTATCAAGTTCGGGTTTAGGCTTTTGCGAATATACTATGTGAAGAAGGACTTTGGAACGCTTCTAAACACTTTCAGCTGCAGCATCGCGCTCCACAGGTGCATAGGTGCTATTTCAAGAAAAGGGCAAGGCGGCCCTTTGTCAATTTGAGCTCACATGTGAGGTCGAATGTGACACTCTTCACCTTCCATCGTCGGTCAAAGTTAACCATCCTGTACGACTTAACTATGATCACCCGCCACAATTCCAAAGCTGTAAGGATAGAACTTTATGCCATCAATAGCATGAACAGAGCCGCTGCAATTCTAGGCCCAGGAAGAGCATGTCTTTCTTGTATTGGAGGTGGATCCAAGGAGTGGAATCTGGCTTCCCATTGGCCATCCTAGCCTTCTGCAATCAATTGCCAAATGCAATGCAGAAGGCTGGAGCTCTCAGCGAACCAAATTTTGTCTAAAATCTTAGAGACTGGCCTCCTAAAGGAAAATCTGAAGGCTTCACGTGGCAAGGACATCTGAACTTCAGATCCTAGGGTTAAAATCACGTGACAGAAGAATTCAAGCTGATAAAATCAGGGTCGAGCTCAGAACTCAACGGTTGGTGAAGTTGAGAGCGTTGCTAGCACTAGTAGAACTTATTGAAGTGGATTGGGGGAGTATAAGAGTCTGAGCAATCCCTGCCGAACAACTCTCCGACATGGAAAACTGATTTCTATCTAAAACTTGAAAGCCTGTATTCATCAAAAACCAGGCGTGTGAGAGCCGTCTCCGAGACTCTTGCAAGCAATCATGTCTGGACCTGTTCCTGACTTTCTTACAAGTACTGGAGTTGGTCCCATCTGCTGCCCTCACTTACATGCACTTGTTCCAACAGTCTGCTACGACACCTAGACCCTGAATCCCAGACCTTCACCCCTGATACCAGATCATGCTTGTAATCACATTTGGTGCGCCAGGTCCTGATCCGGGACGAAGACAGCCTGAGGCTCCTGGGGCTGGAAGACATGGAAAGGGGAGACCTCTCATAAAGCAGAAGACATATGACTGGGATGAGGTGACAGTTTTTGTTGTGAGCTTTTAGTTGGCGCCACAACAGGAAATCTACGAAATGCTGAAGATGCAACCACATATTATGGCTTCGTTTTTCCACAGTTAAAGGAAGACTTGCCAAACAAAATTGCAGGGAAGGTGAATGTTGGATAACTGCCTTGCAAGAAGAAGGGTGCGATGTTGGTAGCCGATCTCTTCAGGCCAATAACCTGTGACAAACCTCCAACCATGGGCGCATCGATCACAACATGACCTGCAAAGGAACAACGCCTAAAAACCTCGCCTAAATAAAACCACCAGCAACACTGACTGTCTGCACACACAGGGCTCGTACTGCATACTAGCGGCTTCGTCAAAAAACCATGGCTCACATGCAGGCTCACAGGAAAAAAACAAGACTAAGGAAAACTACGAAGAAAACCACCCCTCATTCGGACGTATCCTTTCGAACATCACCCCTCGTCAGCCGCCCTTCTAGTTGCGGCCTCGCCCCTTCTGGCCCCTGCCGCCGCCCTTTCCTTTGCGTCCTGCCCGACCCTTGCCCCTACCCCCATCCCCACCGCCACCACGTCCCTTGCCCTCATCCGCTCCCGATGCCGCTTGGCGAGCCCAGGCCCTCTTCCTCTTTTCCCCCCTCGTCTTAGCCCTCCAGCACAGCACCTGGTTGCCCCCCGTCGCTCGGTTGGCGGCTGTGAGGGCTGCGTTGAGGCATCCCGAAACATGCCGCTCAACTCGATCTCCTGCCGCTCCCAGCCGATAAACAAGTGTGAACGCTTCCTTCTTCCGCTCCTCGTATCCGAAGTCCGGCTCAATGCGCACCAAGCTGTGTAGTTCTTCATGCAGCGCCCACAGGGCGTCGTGGATGTCCCGGGCTTTTTTGCCGTGCAGCATCTCTTCCCGTCCAGGCTGGCGCTCTGGGAGAGGATGGGGCACACCCAGAGCCTCGGCAACCTCTTTCAGCCACGCCTCCCCTCGTTCTGTCTCCACCATCTTGCCTCCATCCGCATCCGCCCACAAACCCACCCAGTGTGTCTCCAGCGTCTTGGCATGGATGGTGTAAACCCTGGACTGAGCGTAAAGCCTGTCCACCCGGTCCTCGACCCTGCCGATGCGGTGCACGGCATGCCCCAAACTCTCCTCTACAGCTGTCAAGCGCGCCTCCATCCCTGAGTCTGGTGCTTACAGGAAACCTTAAACCGCCGGGCTGGAGCCTAAATGAGCTGCACCGGATAAACTGGTCTCAGAATGTACTTCCCATGTAGGGAGCTTCCGGGCGTGCCCGGGCAAGGTGTCCACGCCTGTAGCGTGCACCTGATGACTGGCACATGGCCGTCAGAAACATGTCATGCGACCAACAAGGTAAACTGCCCGGCCCCAACCCAAACACCCCCCTTTGCACACCAAGCCCCCCCGCACCCCCCGCAGCAAAACCAGACAATGATGCTGATGAAACTCGCCACGCCCGTGACCAACACCACCACAAACACTCAACCAAAACACCCACGCGCCCCGCCACTCCCCCCCTCGCACCCCGTGTCCCTTCGCCCATATAGGACGCTTCCAGTGCTGTAACAGCCACTAGGCAAGACTCCGAGCTTGTAGCCCGGGCCTGAGGACCGGCGGCCTGGCCGTCCTGCTGTTCAACCAGAAAAACAAATTTGAGTTCTCTCTCTGCCCGCCAAAAGAAGGAAGAAAAAAACTACACTCTACACCTAGCTTCGTGTGACCGCAAACTGTCCCAACTAGCATACTCCCGGCCACAGCGGCGACACGTACGGTTCGCCAGTTCGGACCCGCGACACCGCCGTAAATGCCTACTCAAATTCCGCCCGCATTGCTGCCCGCATTGGTGACATTGTCCCTCCGCCGCCTCCTCCTCGCGCATTGCCGGGACCGGAGGGGGTGGTGGAGGAGCTGACGCCTTCGCCGCACGTCGCTCCGCCAGCCTAGCACAGTCAAATTCATGAACCCGCAACAACCTGAAATCCGGGAACTCCTCACCACACAGAGCGCAAATCAAATTAGCTTCCCTCAGACCCCTGCATTTCTCCTCATGCGACCTGACGGTCCTTTGGCGCATTTGCTGTCCACACTTGCGGCATCTGCCCATACCCGCCGGCAGGGCCACCCCCTGTTCCCCGCATCTCCCCTCATGCGCCGCCCTTGATCTCAACGTGTCAAAGCGTCGCCCGCAATGGCGGCACACCTCTACCACATCCGGATCCCTATTCTGCACATTCACCCAAGGTCCAGGTACGTCCGCCCATCTCCCCCACTGAGGCGACGCGTGTCCCTCCCTCCCCCTATTTGCGAATTTGTCCGCCGCATCGTTGCCCACGTCGCCACTATGTCCTTTGACATGCCGAAATTCCAGAGGTCGCACCGACCTAACTTTCTCCACCCATGATGCCACGCTCTCCGCCAAGCGCTGGTTACTGCGCGGGGCCGCCGCCCGAACTGCCAAATCCCTAGCGTACTCTGAGTCGTAGTGTATGACTGCCGGCACCACTTGTCCATCCTGCGTACGCTCCTCCCTATTTTCCCACAACCAAACGCACGCCTCGCCTATCGCTGTGAGTTCCCCCGTGTTGTTCGTGCCTACCTCGGCCCCCAAAAACACCGGATCCCATTCATCCAAGACCACCGGCCCAAACAAAGTGTAGTCCGCCTCCGCCGGCCTGTTGGGTGGGGCATCAAAAACAACCACCGCCCACCCTGCCCGGTTATCTGGCCCGCCCGACCCGTCCGTGTACAAATGCCGAACTCCCGGCGTGACCATTGCCCCCGGCGCCTGCACCGGCACCTGCCCTGCCCGGTCCACCAACCTCAGCCGCTGCAATGGGTTCAGTACCGGGCACTCGTGCCTACTGCGCTGGTCCTGCGTCGGAAAATGCTTTTGACACCGTTCACAACTGAAAACCTGTGTTGTAACTAAATGTGGGTTGCACACTGCATGCTCCGCTTGGTAGTGAGCTTGGCGTGAATTACCCCTGTCGAACACCCTGTCACAACACCAGCACGGGAAAACCCGGTTAGGCTGCTCCTCCTCCCCAGATCCTTCGTCTCCTATATCCGCATTAGGCTCCTGCACCCTGTCCTCCTCGGCCACTTCCCGTTCCGGCGCGTTATCAGGCAGCCTGTCCCCAGGCCGCCACCTGTCCAGCTGAAGTTTTTGCGCCGCTGTTAGTTCCTTCTGTGGAAAAGCCTGCCTGATACGATGCCTCCACAACCGCCTGTTTTGAGCCAATCGAAACCAATCCCCCCGAGGCACCCCCGCGTCTTTTAAGCAACGCTCCAACCAACGACTTTGCGCGCTCCACGTATTGTACTTGATGCTCTTGCCCTTCCACCAACCAAATAGCATCTGCTTCGGCCTCCGGTGTACGTGCATTCGTGCCACATGCCCTAACCACGTCAACGATGCCCTCATCACCATGTGTTTTACCTTCGGCCAGCCCGCTGCGCGTCGCAACATGTCATTACTAATGTGGTAGTTGTGTAGTGTCTGGTACTTAACCCCAAAGCATCTACGTAGGCTCGACAACACCATTTGCTCAATGCGTTGCAACATAAGGGAGTCCCACGCGCGTGTACGAGCGGTAGCCATCGCTGTGGGTATGACGACGGCTCGCATAACCGTGAGACGAACCGACCTAGGAACATTACACTGCCGCCGACGCTCGCTTGAACCACCGAAGTTCCAGCTCTTTGCTGTGACCGCGATCTTCTGCGCGACAACCGCCCTGCGCCGCTTAGTTTCCTCCCACGGCCTCCCGTTTTCAGCCACCCAGCCACCCACATGCTTAACCTCCGACCCCTCACCCAAAAACCGCACATCCGTCGCCTGTCTCCCCGACCCAGAAATGCGCAGACCCTCTGTTTTATCCGGATGCAATGTTTCCTCCCAATCCCTTAACACTTCTCCAAAAAGTCGCTCGGACCTAGGTACTTCTTCCGCTGTGCCCACGATGCCCGTATCATCCGCGTACCCGAAGTCACCCAAAACCACAGTAGCAGTCTCCGTACCTGCCTGCGCCCGCACTATGTGACGTTTCGTCAGGCGACCATCCACCTTATATTCCCACTCCAAGCCCGGGACCTGACCCTGTTCCAAAGCCGAAATTCCCCTGCGAGCTCTGAAGTCCTCCATGACAGCGTCGTGATAAATATTAAACAAAACAGGGGAACTGGGACACCCTTCCCGTAGTCCGCGCTCTGGCACGTATCCGTTGGAGCATCCTCCATGTACCCGAACCTTCATCTCCGTGTGGTTATGGAGCGCCCTAAGCACTTTAACCATGGCCTCAGGACACCCTCGTCTTTGCAAGACTTTCCACATTGCCGGCCTACACACCCGAGGATACGCCTTCTGTATGTCGAAGAAACGTATAAGCACCACCTCGTCGCAGTTAGTCCTCGCCACCTCCTCTGCTATACGTCGCGATACCTGCTGTGCATCATCCGTGCCCCTACCTGTCCTAAACCCTGTTTGACCTTCATGCAGCCACGGATCACACCATCTTGCCAAACGATTCGCCAGGATACGCGCCATGACTTTGGTGCCTACGCTCAAAAGCGTAACCCCTCGCCATGTGTTCTTATCCCTCTTGTCACCTTTACGTTTCCACAGTGGCACCACCAAGCCCACTCGCCATGCCGACGGCCAGTTCTCCGCCTCCAAGCCCTCGTCCGATTCCTGCGCTGCCTCCCATGTCCGTTTCACCACCTGGAACACCACCTCTTGCACTTCAGGACCCCCATACTTAAGGTATTCAGCCATAAACCCGTCCTCCCCAGCCGCTCGCCCACACTGCATCTGTCCCACAGCCCGCTCGAACTCCCCATGCGATGGCCCCAGTGCCAACCAGTCAGCCATCCTGGCTGACTGTGGTATGTTATCCCACACCCTATTTGGTACCTCGCCTGCACCTGCCTGGATTGCACAGAAATGTTCCCGCCACGCCTCGCGTTCCGCCTCTATGTCCGCTGGCCTAGCTTCCGCCCCATCCCGTCTACGAACCTGCTTGTACGCCCCCAGTGCCTTATGCATTTTAAAAAGTTCCCCCGTATCCCCGTCCTTATCCGCCTGCAAAGCTCGCGCCGCCAAAGTCGCCCAGTATGTGGTCTCCCAAACCCCTAACTGTCTGCGTCTTGTGCGCCTGACCTGGTTGAGATCGCTACGAGCTTGCCGAGCCTGATCCGTCTCCTGCGCACTCCACGGCCTAGGCCTTGCCCTTGCCTCCCTGTCTGCTCGCCGACACGCAGTAATAGCCGCATCCAGCCGCTGAAGCTCCTCCCAATGTCCTTCCAGCCAAGGACGATCACTCTTCCTTTCAGCCGTCCCTACAACCTCGACAGCAGCCTGGTGACACGCTTGGGTGATGTCCTGCCATGCCACCTGTCCAGCCCCCTCAGTCAGCTCCTTCAGCTTTTGCCCCGCAACCTCCTGAAAACGTCTACGGTACGTCCTTGTGGCCTCCCCCATGCCGTTCAGTTTTGCAACGTCTGCGCGCTCCTCCCTCGCTCCCCCCCGTCTCCTGGGCACCCACAACTTCCCAACCCTCATGGTCAACTCCACAGGATGGTGATCTGTATACGGGCCCCATTGCCAGTTGTCCCCCCCTCCCGCGCGCATACCCCGACCCGCATGAACGACGCTACAAGCTGTGAGATGCCACCTCTCGGCCCGCGGCAAGAAGAAATGATCCAGCACATGTTCCGTGTTGAACCTGCAGTGCCACCATGTACCCCGACAACGCTGCGCGTACTGGCTGGCCGCCTCAACCCACCCCTCGTTCCTGCACCATGCTAGCCATTCTTTCCCTGCGTCCGACCGTCTCGCATATCCAAAAGGCCCCAACACATCCCCCCAATCACCATGCCTAGCTAGTCCCAGTTCCGCCTTGAAGTCCCCCGCCAACACCTGCATGCTACTCCCCGGGGCCCGCCCTAACATATCCCCGACCTGCCTCATGAACTCGTCCCTTTGTCTGCGCCGAGCCGCCGCGGTTGGTGCGTACACCCCCACCACATGCAAACCTCTCCGCCACCCTACCCTTGGGAAGGTAACAGATGCTGCCCTGACTTTATCCCTGCCTTCCGGGGTAGCCGCCGCAAAAACGCCACCCCCCTGCGTCCACCACTCAGCCCACTCCTCGTTCATTAAAAACCCGACAGAGCCCACGGCCACCAAAGTCCAACACTGCAAGGCCGTGCGGTATGTCCTGACACCAACCTCCGGAAACTTCAAGTCTGAGAGAACGGCCAGCCCTACCCCTCTACGCTCTACGAGATGCAAAATACACCTGGACTTGATGGCCTGATCTATCTCCGAATACCGAGCTCCCCAACCCCTTGTGTTCCATGTCAACATCTTAAAACGTTTCTTACCCTTATTCTGTTTCTGAATGGAAATCAGTCTCCTGCGCTCCGCCCTTTTCACAAAAAAAGTTTTTCTGTTTTTTTGAGCCGCCTTTTTCTTTGCTGCTGCCCGATGTTGCCGACTGATTCGCCTGCAGACTTTCCTCCCCTCGCCGCCCTCGATCGCCACATCCAATTTCCGTTTCAAATGTCTTTCGCCAGTATGCTTGAGCCGCTGCGTGTCTTGCTGACCTCTCCACCGGTGGTTCCCAACCCCGGCGTCTGTCCCTTGCCGCTCCCCCTGTGCTTGACCAAACTGTCGTGATACCCTTGGGCCATAGTCTTGCCGAACCCCAGGCCGCGCCCTCAAGCCATTCACTTCAACATCACCACCCTCCGCCCCGGACCTCAACCCGAAACCCATGATTGGTACCGTGTCACGGCCACTGACAACAGCCCGTCCCCCAGCCTCCGAGGGAAGGGAAGGGGAACCCCTGGGGGCCCCCCCAACCGCCCAACCCTCGATTGAGGCTGGAGCCTGCACCTACCCGATCCATCTGTGACTGTTCCATCCTAGGGACTCCAGACCCCGAAGGGACTGGGTTGGGTTCGCCTTCGGCCACCTCAGTAACAACCTTCACCTGTCCATCCTTCTAGTTTGGCACTATGTTCTGCCGAAGTTGCCCCGAGGACGCCCACGTGGAGGGCTGAGTGCATTACGTCCTCGTAACTGCCTTGCAACTATACCGCTGCCGCCACCACCATCACCACCAACAACACCAGAACCATCCAGAACCACTCCCAACGCAGGGACACCAGTGCACTACTAGTCACTAGATCGTTTTAGATGCTTTGTGATGCTGCGATGGTGCAGCTAAAGACAAGTGCTCCGAGTGCTCCTGGGGCGCGTCCAGCTTCGTCAGCAGCCTGGCACTTGCACCATTTGATGGAAGCTTCCTTGAGCTTGCAGCATTGGGGGTCTAGGGTTTGTCGTGAAGGCTTGGATGCAGGCAGACTCAACTCTAGATCCTAACTCCCAAAATGTGAAGTAGGCAAAATCGCCAAATCCTTAATTCTGTACATTCCGAGTCTCCACTGCCGCTCGTAACATCCAGGACAATCCTTCAAACAGCAAGCCTGAATGCTGCTCAAATCCACTCTGACTTGATGTGCAGAGAGCCGGGGCGACGCTACACATCGTACCACGCCGCGGATCAGTGAGGTGACGTTTAGGTAGGCAGCCAGGGAAGTGGACCTGAAGACGCATCATGCGCTGTGTCTCTTCTCAATATCGAATTCCAAAAGAAGGATTCAATATGGACGCAGGGATAACAGGGCTTTCCAGTCCACAGCTTGCAAAGGCTCTGTCACATCCCTCAAGCACTTATCCAAAGCATGAGTCCCTCGAAAGTAATGAGACCGGCGAGAGGAAAGCTCGCACGCGTGATTCCAGCAAGAGCACTATCGAGGATCTTCAGGTTCCCAAGCAGCACAGAAATTAAACGTCGCTCACAGGGTCAGTGAGAGATCTGGACTTTGCATGAAAGTTGCTGCTGTGGTACGTGCTGCAAAAACACGCTGCGCGCTTAGATGACAAAGTTGTTGAAGCTCGGGCTGGGCTGCCTGGCTGCTGTTTCATCTCAAGTAATGGCAAATCTTTCATGGACATGGGTTCCTTATTCGGGATTCCACTGGGACTGTCCTAAAATTACAAGAAGGGACCCTTACGTCCACCCTTAATGGTCCCTCAGTAAGCATAACATTGACAGTAGCTCACATGGAAAATGGGATGGAAACTGGCCAGAGAGCGTTTCTGCTGGGGATACTTTGACGTCAGAACCTTTCAGTGGGGAACAATGTTTAGTCAGCGAGTCCAGAAGTGCAAGCAGAAGCTTCCTCGGTGAGAGATCAACTCCCAAAAGGGCACCCAGCCCTTGCCAAGAGGGGGTTTCCTCCAAAAGGGATACCCGAAGCATCATGGTTGCATTGGGGTATGTTTCGGGGGCATGTCTCAGGCGCGCTTCGCATGTAACAGCTGTTGCTTCAAGGAATGCTTGGGGGGTAGTACTTCAAGTATGTTGATTCAGTTTACATTTCGGGTTAATTGAATGCGCCTTGCTTTCATTGCTGACCCTTGATTTTTTGAACTTGCCAGAAACGAAGCTGCCTTTGTACCATGTGTACGGTGAGCTTTCACAAGGCTCGCAGTTGCATACGCAGCAGCCAGATTTGGGACTGAGCAAGGACGGAATCAGCTGCTAAACTCAGCACATGCGAGCCCTCAGCTACTGATGACGGTGCATACCTGAAACCGCACTACTACATTGCTAGCTGCTAGATCCTTGCTAGCTGCTAGATCCCTGCTAGCTGCTAGATCCCTGTCCCGACACAATGAAACTAATGACCAGACGAGCCGAACCCTAATGTGAGGTGTGACACTGTCAGAGGAGCTACACACGCGCAACAAGCTTGAATCTCTGAGGTCTTGACACATTGGTCTCGATTGCGAAGAGATTTGTCAGCACATCTAGCGACCTCGGTGGAAAACAGAACAACAAGCAAATGCGTGGGTGATGCTCTGCAAGCTGCCGCTTCTGCATGTATGTGAAGTTTACCAAACCTACCCAAATGGTGGCGGCTTACGTGCTCAGGATGATGATGGCGATGAGAGGGTGCTGAAGGCAATAGTGCCGCTACTGCTGCGTGGAAATCCTGAGACTGACATGGAGGATGTGACCACCATCACCATGTTAGTAGCAAACAAGAGCCTTTTGATGGCGAAAGATGCAACGCCGGTCTGAGATGGATCTGACCCACGAAGCCTGCGCATAACCCAAAATGCGTAGCCGAGGTATGAGTCCATCCGCGGCAGCTGGTTGCTGTCAGCATACTTCTCCATGGCCTTGAAAACTTCCAGCGGCTTTGACATCTCGGTTGTGAGGAAGCCCTGCTTATGCAGATGCATGCGAAGGCATCGGTCGCTAGGGACCATCTGCCATATCCCGCTGCAGGCAGGGGACATAAAGGCCTTCCGTAGCTTTTCCACCGCAGTGGACAGAGAATCCGAGGAGTTGGGAAGGAAGCCCATCTTCCTCAAGGTCCCCTTGTTTTCAGCCGAGTTGATGAAGACTAAGATAGCCTCGGCCAGGCTCTGGTTAAGAGCCCCATCCAAGTATCCCAGCCTTTGCAAAACCTCAGCAGCAAGATCCTGCGAGTCGTAAACAATGAATGGTCCGCCACCGTTGAAGATTTGTCGTGCCTTCAAGCTCCCGAACTCTCGCACGGCCGCTGCTTTTGACCCACCTTTCTTCGATCCGCACGGGAGGACATAAGCGAAATCCCCACGATACGATCGCCACTTTCGAGAGAGTATTGCCTTCCTTCCAGGTCCAGGGTGTTGGATCAATCTGTGCACAGCTTTGATGGCGCACGCAGCTGGGTAAACCTTGATTGAGCCAAGGCTGTTGCGGTACCAGAACTTTGCCGCAGCCTGACTAAGAAACGCGACGCCTCCTTGCGGGCAATATCCTAGGTCTTCCAGGACGGGGAGTACGGCATCCACTTCTTTCGTCACATTTGTAAAGGGGTACGGACCTGTTTTCATTACACTGCCACCGCCATCGTTTCGCAGAACAGCTCTTACTTTCGGGTCGCATTCGACCCGCCTGTGAAGTGGCAGCACATGAGCCCCAATCGCCTTGAAAGCTTGGATGGCAGTCACACACCTATAGGGGATAATGAGCAAAAAATGCACGTCAACGTGAGAAATTTCTCGGGCGATATCCACGAAATCCCTGTCTGCAGTCAACAACGCAAAGGTCCGCGGGATCTTCTCTTGTACCTTCAACACTTTAGACCTTATGTCACGCACGATCCTTTCATCATTGGCTTCTCCTCCCTCCTTCCGTCCTACGGGGCAGAAGGAAATGAAGGGACTTTTGAAGAAATCTCGCCACCTGCGATTCTCCTTTCTACCGGGTGCTGCATAGACTGTGGTCTGCACCTGGGCATGCCCCCTCTTCTGCAGCAATTCAATGGCATCTTGAACTTCTGTGATACTGTAGGAGTCTCCATCAACCAGTAGATCTGTTGGCTGTGCAGTTGCCAATGTAATCACGGGGAAACGGCAGCGACACCAATGATGTCGGCGGCTACTGACTGCAACGCCATGGAGTACGCCAACCAAGCTGCAACAAAGTACCATGCGACATGGTGGGGCCTGGGAAGCTGCACGAGCTGTCGGCCTTGGCGTGGAGCTTCCGGGCCCAAACCTGCTGTGATTGACATGGCCTCGAGCGGCTGCCACCAACAACATCGAGCCTTCCACCTAATTACGAAAAGACGTCTATGTTTTGCTGGCTTCCTGGCAGGTTGGCAAGGCAAAGGTCTTAGCACCTGGGCTTCTGGTCGGGGAGGCTCCCATCCAAGCAGAAGATGCTGCAAGCTCAAAGATCACCAACAACATGCTGACTACCTGACAACGCGGAACTCCCAACACGCAGCTGCTGCATCACCCGAATCAAGGAAACACTGGTTACCAACTGGTTAAACAAGCCATGTCAAAAGAAAGCATGCCAAGCTTTGGAAGGTTTAGCTGACATAACCACACAATCCCCACTTGGCGCCTTGCGCTCCTGAACAGAACGGGCAATGCGTAACTTGCTGACGTCTTGGCTGACATGCCAAAGCGGCTCATGTGTACTTGAAAAATCTTTCTAAGAGAGAAATTCAGAAGCAGCAGTTTCCGTAGATGAGCTCTCGTAAAGTGATACCGGCAGCTAGGGCATACACACGGGATCATGTTCTGCTTCTGAGTGCCCACGCGGGAAGATTGGCCCGATGGGGTTGAACATCGGCGTGGGGTCCTGAAGTCAGCTTCGGGTAGCTGACCCTTGATTTGGAGACCGGGAACAGCTGGCGGATCCAAGATGATCTCACCAGTGTAGCTGGACGTCTGACATCGATCACACTATGAGTAGCCAGGCTGGTTACAACAAAATTACGACAAGACCCTTGATTTCGCGTGTTGCCTGAGGGAATAACCATGGGACTGCTCTGTGTACATGCGCCGCTGCTCAACTGCAAGATCGAAAGGGTGAGAATTCGTACGCGGAAGCATAACGTCGACTGAGTGTGTGAGTTGGGCGTCAACAAGTCTAAGGCCAAAATCAGAGGGACACACCTTACGAGACAAAAGACAACATACATCCTTGGTCAGGGAACACGTAAGACTTACGACTTGGGGGGCTCTCAGGAATCCATGATGAATCTCTAGAGCCATGAAGCGCGGATGCAGGTAAGCGTCAGATCCTTGGTTTGCAGTCAAAGGCCAAGGTCCTGCTCATCTCCGGCATAGCAAACGACGTACTCACCAAGTGGTTCGGTGTGCCTTGGGTTCTGCGACATCACCACTGCCCCTACGCATCTTACGCCTGCACCTCAGATCCCGCTAACACTGAACCCAGAAAGATCTGCCGGAGGAATTATGATTTGGGGGTCTATGTTGCGCTCCTCGTACCAAGCATGCAAGAAAAGGACGAAACGAAGGATCGTTGCAACAGAAGTATGTGGTGAACGTAGGCATGGAAAAGTTTAGAACTTGAAGATGCGCTCTGTGGCTTAATTGCAGGGTTGCCACGCAAAAATGAAAATGCATAGTGTTCCCAAGGCCTTGATCATCCCCATTGTTACAGTAAGCCAGGGCACTCCAGCTGCAACCACCATTATACCCCTCCTCTACAGCAATGGCAGAGAAGCATGCTACTACAAATCTATCCCTTCTCCTCCAAGGCACAAGAAAGTTCCAGTGCCGTTGGCAATGGCCGGCACCTGGTTTGGCTCGAGTTCAAGGTGTTGGGCGCTCCCTGAATGACAGAAGTGGCAGAGCAGACTGTCAAGACTCGGCTCCAGAAGTCCTCTTGCCTCCTTTTACCCTGCTTTTACCCGGGAAAATCGCTTTACAGTTTGCCACACACCTGAGCATCCCATGCAACCCATTCATCCTAATTGTAAGCCATCCGTCTCTCCCTATGCTGGTCCTCGTTTCATCGTGGCTCTTCTGGCTTGGGGGGGAGGTTGCTTGTGCATGCTCCACTGCGGCTTGCGTGGGACGCAAGCGTGAGGCCGCAGAATCAAGCAGGCAGCTCCCAGCACTCGACTACTTTACTGCCCAAGGGAAGGCCAACCTCAGCTTCTATAGGCCCCAAACCCTGAAATCTTGAAGACTCAAATCTTTACTCCTGAAAAGCCCGCAGTGAATTGTCTGAGCGCGAGGCGAACACCTGGCCGTTGGTGACAGTTCGTCCGAGTCCTGGCTTATCCTCAGCCAGGTGCGCTTTTGGTTTATCTTCTTCTCGCAACCACACGAAGCTCAGGTAGGCGGCAGGGAAGCAGGGTTCGGTGTTCAATATCTAACGCCAGCGGAGATGGTGCTGCGACATTTCTGGCTGCCAGCTCGCTCAGCCAATACCAGCAGGGCGGAGCGAGTGTCGCGTGGGTTGCATCAACGATACTTTGGCAGCTAGCATTGGGCTTTACAACACCGTTTCAATCAGTTGAACCGCTTCAGCACAGGTACCACATAGTGACAGCCTCAGGTTCCACGCTTGCGCGCCAACCAACATTCACCCTGAACCCTGCTCGGGTAGGCAACAGTCGCCTGTTCGCAACAGTAGCTTTAGAGCATGTTCAAGACATTGCGGAGGATGAGCTAGCTCCCACGTTGAAACCTCAAGAATCACAGACTGCGAACCGAAAACCTGCAGCCCACACCTAGGACCTCGACGGCACCTTCAAGACCCTGGAGACAATCCAGGCATCTGCTGAGGCATGGGCGATGTCAAAGATCGTCTCCTGTAACGAAGCTTTGCGTATGATCTAGACTCTACTGGACGCAGGTAAGAACTGTTGGCCGCCCAAGCATGTATAGCGTCCACAGGCATTCAAACACCTTCTTAAAGAGCAAGGAGCAGCTGGTTGTGACTGCACTATGCATGATGTCAAAAGCAGCATCTCGCCACATGTTGCTCAACTGTGCCATCCGCTCTCGCGTCAGCACATGTCAACGAATCATAAAGTCATAAAGTGTGTAGGCCCCTGATCACCTGTCAGTTCTCAATCTTCCTCGCATTGATCTGCTGCTATCACAGGGAACAAACCTTCAGAAGACCAGCATGAGCAACAGTCATTAGGGTCACCAGCAGAGCACTGTGCAAAGAAAAAATAGCAAGCCGTTACACTGCGCCCGAGGCCTGAGCCCTGGCGAGCCCTACATCCAAGGAATCTTTTCCCTACACAACTTCCATACATCGGTCTAACCAAATACTTGCTCATGTCCTGCAACACTGAGTCTGAAAAGATATTGTCTCTGAATTGCAACCTCTGAAAGGCAAATACCCTGATCTGGCAAGTAGGTTCCAGGGTGCGCTCAAATATCCGCCCAGCATTTGCTTGGATGAAGCAGAACTCGTCAATCGCAAAAGGGTGAAATTCAGAACAGCTCCTTTTGAGACTTAGCTCAGCTTCAACTTTCCAGCAACACGTCTACTGGGCTTCATAACATTCACTGCAAGGTCTTTGATCTTGGGTTCTGTAATGTAGACCGCGGCGCACCATTCGTGGCGGAGGTGGCGCAGGTGGTTGAAACACGTTGCAGACAACCTCTAGCAGTCACTGCAACGTCTTCAGGGATACCAGGTTCACGCAGGGAATGCAGCAGGCTCATGGCTACGGTGATAAAATTTGCTCTAGGCTTTAGGGCGGTAGTGACTGTAAAGGGATCATCTGGCGCAGCCAAGCCAAGCCATGATGAGCGTAACAACCTAAACCACAAGCACGAGGCATACTCTACTTAAAATAAGACAGTTACTTATCAGATGGCGCTTTGAGCCAGAAACCCCAAGAGCTTTGTAGACTAGTTCATGAAGCCCTCTGCTGGACCTTGGGGAGGCCTTGCAAGAAAGAAGCGTAGATCAGAGTATCTCGGAGTCTCGCAACAGTGGCATCCTAACCGAATACTGAAATACCTGTGAACACAAGATGCGATACTCTAATAAACCTGTCCAAATAGACCCTGAAACCCTGAGCCTGAACGTGCAGCGTAAGCCCAACACCCCACCAGATGCCAGAATGTACCAAACGACCCCAAAAAATCCTAAAAGCGGAGGAAGTCTGGAAGTTTAGACTCTCCGAAGTGTCCGCTTGGAGGTCCAGGGCTGGGTTCCAAGCCTCCCGTTGAATCACTGAGCTTACATCTGGCATGTAGGCCACGGCGTGGAAGTTGAATCCCTGGCAGATGACATAACTGCTAGCTGCGGAGGCTTCAGATTTTCAAGATGGGCTGCTCTAGGCTGTACCTGCAGCCAAAATGGCACACCATACTCCGGACTTTAACGTTGTGACACTCAACTTTCACCAGTGTCTCCATGGAAGGCTTCCATGGGCCCAGGTTTGATGCTCAGCCATACCAGAAAACCCATTCTTTGCCCGAGGGCCAGAACTTTAAATTCCGATGATGTCATTCCTGCGTGCATAGACGACATTAAACGCAGCTACGCTTCAACAAGTATGGCTAGGGATATTGTCTACTTGTCGTCAAGGGAGCGCAGCTGGAGGGCACCATGTGACACGCTGCAGACATATCATGTCACCCAGCTGTTGCTGAAAGGGTGTAGACCTCGTGCAGAATCACCCCAACTATCATCTCTTTTTTGAACCAGCCAAAACCCACACCCTCTGCACATCACCACTTGCTCCCATAACATGCAAGGTAGCTTCCTTTCGTACACATTCTAATCATCAAGCCTTCCGAAGTTCTGAGTCACCTTACACGAACTAGACGCATCCGCCTCCAAATAGAGTGCCGCTTGCAAGTATTGCGATATGGGCAGGTTCTCGGCACCTTCCTCCATTGCATGCCGACATGATAGGGCTGGCGTGAACCCCTGCAGAAGTCTACAAATTTCAATGCTGGCCGTGAACAACAAATAGCCCACAAAATGCTGGGAAATGTGGGGAAGAGGCCAGAGATCTTTCTGGGAGCCATCCACCAGAAACACTAAATGTAAATGCTATAAGACGAAGGAGGAGATACCAGGAGCCCGCGTGTCTCCTCTCTCAGATTACCTTGTGAAGCAAAAAGCACGGTGGACCTCGGGAAGCATGAAACTGCACATACATCATAATGAGCATTACACCAGCAAGTTGTCCGTGCCAGTGGACCTAACCACGCACAAGCAGCTTCGCATTAAACAGTCATTGAAAACCTAGCTTACCCACTCGTATATTGTTGGCTCGCACTTTGAGCACCCAAAAACGGAGGACTTCAATCTTGCTCCACGAAGCACTCCAAACCAGCTGTAGCTCCCACTTTTTTGACCATTAAAGATATCAAACCAAACCGCCCAGGCTACTTGTACTGTGGAGAACTCATGTGTTGTGGGCTTTTTGCTCTTTGTTGTGTGGATTTTTGGACATTTCCGGGGCTCCAAAATGGATACATGCCACTGTCAATATCGGGAGTCACAAGTAGGAAGCATCTCCTAGGTCAAATCCAAGAAATTGTTAGTCACTCAGACCCTCCATGAAAAAAAGAAGCTCGTGGATTCATGGATCGCTCAAGTCCACGAACCTTTGCTGCAGAAGCAACGAAGTAAGCACTTGTACAAGATTAACCATTTCAGCCTAAAGCTACCCGCCCGCTAATGATTAAACCCAACTCCCAGAAAACCCAGATGCTGGAAGACTACCTTCAAAAAGGGCCGGGGTTGCTCTTAAAAGAGATCAACGAGGATGCCGTAACAATGTCTTTGGGGGGCTTCTGAGATCAAAGCGGAGGTTCTGATAAGAAATCCCAGTTGATAAGGGTTTTGGGATCTCCTTGATCTCTTGGATTATTACTAACATTCCAATCCAAGTTTTTTGAGGCAGAAATCTGTTTCACAACGATGCCGGCAATCGAATTCCAATTAAGGATCTCCTTCATCTCTTGGATTTTAATTGCTGTTCAAAGGCTTGTAAGAGCTATGATACCAATATGCAAATTGCTAACGACATGATTACAAAATCAATAATGCAAAGGACATGGGCCCCTATCATTCTTTACAATACACCCTCCCACTAGCAATGAATTCCCCAGGGGTTGGGGTTACATTTTTAGAGTGGAATCGGATTCATAACTAGGAGGAAGCGATGCAAGTGAGAACACGTCTACCAGCAGCCAGCATGTGACAATGTGTCTTTGCCCCCATGCACAGTACGCATCAGTACGCTACACCCAACGGCCAAAGATGCAGAAACACGACGACGTGCAAGCATACAGTCACTCTGCCAAGTGCAATCGTGTTGGGCATTGGTTCCGATGACGAGTTGACAAACAGCAGATGCGAAGCACCACAGGCTGTGTTGCGGCAAGCTATGGATTCCGACGCGGCTCGCAACTTTAGTCGGCTGCATCACCTTTCTATTTATCATGAGCGCAGCCACGACAGGCATCGGCAACAAGTGCATCGTTGCATGGGCATAGAGTTTTGCGAGGCAGTTTACCTTGAGTTTTACCCATTGCCGAACCGCCTCTCTCCACCTCGAAGCTGAGGCTCATAACGCTTTATACGGTCTTGATGGCCGCTCGACCATCCCCTTCCGGAAAGTTTGGTGCACATGCTTGAGAAAGTCACTTTTTAGATGGCAACCGTCTAGCACAAATAGCTACAAAAGCCCAAAGAACGCTCATTAACATCTTGAAGACTGACAGTGATGATCAAGCGAACATAAGGTACAACAAATGCGAGCAGAGTATACTGAGTATACGACATGACGGCCAGGAGATCACAAAGGTCAGGCTGTCTTCAGGCAAGCCGTGTTAACAGCAGTCATGAGTCACGACGTGTCATGACAAATGTATGTAAGCATCATCAACAAAAGAGCTTGGAGACGCATCTGTCGCGTAAGTCGACACGCAATGGTTCAAAAATGGCAGTACTCGCCTAACAGAAAGAACCAGCATGAATATTGGCAGTCAAAAAAGCAGACGCCAGAAGCAGTAACCTTGGAGCAACCTTCGACGAATGTGATCATACTGGCTACTGGACGGCAGTTATGATGCACATTCTTGAAGGGGGAAATCGACTGTGCACTGGAGGGCAGCTGAAAGGTTGACAGCTTGCTGCACTTTTACAAAATGCAGTATCCTGCATCCTCATCAACATCAACATCAACATCATCATCATCATGATCAACATTGTCAACATCATCAACATCATCATCATCATGAGAATAATCACTACCCCTCCTTAAGGAGTCTCCAGCAGGGGTAGTACATGTGCCACGTGATAGCAGGCAGCTCTCCTATTCCCTTTGAAACTATGAGTTGTACTGTAGTATAACCCAAAGAACTATTAAACATTATATGTTTTATAGGTCTAAGGAGATTACAGTGCTTTGTAGTATAACCCCGAGGAAGTATTAAACATTATATTTGGTATAGGTCGCCCAGGTCTGATGGGATTACAGAGCCCAACTTACAGGGGGATTGTAGGGAGTAAGGGAGGGTATGTGTGTGTGCCTGTGTGTGTGTGTGTGAAACCCTGTTACTAAGGGTATTGCGATGTTACAGCATGACAACTTGTTAACAAAGCAGGGGGCGCGAGGTCCTATGGCAAAGCTCGCGCCAACGAAGCTCTTTGTCATATGGACAGGTAAACGTACCTGCAGAGATTGGCATG
>CAJNIZ010029113.1:66578-112490 GCA_905231905.1 Symbiodinium pilosum | reverse complement strand
AACGCACCCTCAAGAACTTGACCGGCGGCTATTAGTACTAGTACCAGCACCAGCACCAGCACTAGTCACCGCCGCCACCACCGCCGCCACCACCACCACCACCACCACCACCACCACCACCACCACGTACCACTGCTGCTGCTGCTGCTACTCCTATTCCTCCTGCTGCTGCAGCTGCTACTGCTACTCCTACTCCGACTACAAATCTAGCTGCTACCGCTGCGACTCCTCTTCCTCCTGCTGCTGCTACTCCTGCCTGTGCGCTGTTCATACCGCTGCATAACTCCACCATCTCAAGCAGCATGATAGCGACAGTGCTGCTTGTTGTCATCGCGTCGGCTGCAAGTGATGGCCAAAACGAAGATGAGAGGTCTAAACAAATGTCCACACAAGCGGCTGCAAGAATGCGATTGGGCGCTTCTGTACGCGGGGTGGATTTCAGAGTTGTTAGGGAGCCTGCCTGTGGAGAATCCCAGCTGAGCAGGCGATATTGTCTAGAAGTCTAGAGTTTAAAGTATCACTGACGGTCCATTGAGCTGTCAAAACGTGCTGCACAAGGAAAATACTCAGTGTCGTACAGGCGCTGGCCTGGTGGGGGCCCAAACCAGCACATGCTTCTGCTTCAAGATGCTTGCTAAATAATGTGGAATATCCACTTACGGACCCCAAAGACTAAAGAAACTGTACAGGCACATTCCACAGCGTCCTCGTACATCGGGCTTGCAGGATCCAGTAGGACCTGCACCAATTTCAAAATACTTCAACCATGGGTGCAGCACCCCCACCCACACAAAATGCAACTAAAGCAGGAACGGCCGTGAGGCCACAAATCGGGTGGGTTAGCAACAGAACGTACTGGAAATGTGATACAAAGCATGGTGCTTGCAGGAGCTCCAACATTAGAGCTTGAGGCTAAACATACGACTACAAACGCAGAATTACTGACGCTTGCCCGAACGGAAGTCACAAGGAGTACAGTGGGATTTGCCTTGGCGGAGCAATCTGCAGTGGATGCCACAAACTGATGTGCCTGCGCAGCAGGTGTTTATAGGCGCCTTCTTTTGCTTGCATAAGAGAGATCCAGGGACATGCACAAAACAAGCATAGGAATGCAGGTACGTATAACCCGTAAGGTTTCTCGGCATCAAAGGTCCCTTTCTGGATACCTATGAGCTCCTTCAAAATAATGATTTTAACTACATTTGCAGGGAAGCCCTATTATAGCACTTAGAGATGCCCTTACCACTTTGTTCGCAGTATGTCCCGACACGATTCTTGCCATTGGCCCTGTGCACAACTTTTTTCTAATGCATGTTCGAAGTTGCAGGTGTCTGATGGTGCCTGCATGTATGCAGGACAAAGTGGGGCTTTAACGGGGTAATGATGCGTGTCTCACAACCACTACTCAAAGGGCCATCCAGAACAAATGAGGCTTCTTTGTACACGAGTATCCTCACATGAACTCAGGGAAGGAGAGCAACCTTAAGACTTAAGATTCATGGTGTCAAACAAGCACGGCGGCAATGAGCTTTCCTCTCATCCCGAAGCTGGGCATCAGACCGAGCTTTCATCGATGGTCGTGAAGTCCTATGACTTCTTCGGGGGCGGCAGAGAGCGTAAGCTTCGGGCAGGGGATGAATGATCAAAAGCCCCGGGTCTGTTGTTACTCATTCCAGGAGCAAAGGTGTAGGAGGTGTGTCCTTGCCAGCTGCAGCTGCTAGCTCTGCGTACCTGCTGTATGATCACGAGTCTCAGGGTAATGACGGAGGTGAAATGATCATAAAGATGCTTTCCTCAATCCTACAATCATGGTTATCCGACCATCCGAAATACAGCCCCGCTGCTGCAACTGGAAGATCCCCCAGGACGACAAATTCAAAACATTGGATCGCGGGTGCAACTCACAATACTTCTGAACTATTGCCATTATGATTCATTACTATTACGGTTACCATGATTATTGATAATCGCTTCCCCCTAGTATTAAGCCCTCCCTAATATTAGATGCGGGTTCGCCAAAAATTCAAATTCTGAAATCTGCTCCAAGACTGCCTGTAAAAGGGCCGGGACTAAAGTTAATTGCGGCTCGGATCCTCTGAATTTAGGAGAATTAATTTAGCACGACTCTTAAAGCTTAGGGATCTCCTTGATATCCTAGATTTGATTTTTTGAATGGTTTTTAGAAAGGAAGAATTCCAGAAAAAGATTCCAAGACCCTGATTTGGAATAGTCCTTACTAAGGCCCTGATTTGAACTAGTTGCGAATAAGGCCCTAAGTTTAAATAGTCTCTAATGAAGCCCTAATTAGAAATAGTCGCTAACAAGGCCCTAATTCGAAATTGTCCCTTAAAAGACTCTAGTTTGAATTAGTCCCTAATAAGGCCCTAGTTTGAGATAGTCCCTTATAAGGCCCTAAAATCAAATTGTCCTTCATAAGGCCCTAATTTGAAATAGTCTCCAACAACGCCCTGATTAGAAATAGTCCCTAATTTGAAATCGTCCCTCATAAGGCCTTGATTTGAAATAGCCACTGGTAAGACCTAATCTGAAATAGTTTAGTCCCTAATAAAGCCCTAATTTCGTATAGTTCCTAATAAGGCCCTAAATTGAAATAGGTCCTAAAAAGACCCTAATTTGAATTAGTCCCGAATATCATTGGCCCTGATTTGAGATAGTCCCTAATAAGGCCCTAATTTGAAATCAGTCCCGAGTAAGGCCTTAATTCCAACTAGTCCCGAGTAAGGACCTAATTTCAAACCTAATAAAGCCCTGATTTGAAATAATTAGTCCCAAATGGGTCCTAATTTGAGATAATCCCTTATTGGATTTAATCGAATTTTGAACGATTGTATTCAAATTTCAATTGCCTCCTCTTATGTTCGGGTCCTACGATAAATACCCCCCTAATGTTAAATACGGTTCCGAGCATTTACATCACAAAGGGAGCCTTTAAATATTAAGGGGAAAACGATTATTTCTACTACTGTTGCTGACACGGAAGGAACGCGAGCTTCTGCCTGAAGGCCTGTCCTTGTGCACGACAACTTCGTTGCTTTGTGGCAGCTCATTGGTGACAGTCAACCTTTCGTGTCTGGCTTTCGGGTCGACAGCTTTGCTGTTCAATCTCTCCGACTTTTCCAGGCTTTTGACATTCGGAGGTGAACAAGGCTCAGATGCGGTGTGGTGTGTGGGAATAACTGCTGTAGCATCTAGGACAATCTAATCTAACCCACCGATCTCCACAGAAGGCCACCGAATAAGCATGAATAAGCAGTGTGTGCCGACAGAAGAGCGGCGCAAAGTGAGCGGAACGCGTGCGACGCAACCTAGCTATCGCTGAATTTCCGGCTCTGAACAATTTTATGTGGGTCTGAATTTTTGGCATTAATTCGCGTTTCCCCTCGCTCAAGGGGAACGCGCTCAGATTCGAGAAGGAACACCTCCTGCAGATCACAGCTCTTGGCTGGGACCCACTTTCGGTAGTACTCCCAACTGCTTAAAGCTTGAAGTTGTGAAGCATGTGTCACGTGGCCATGATCTGAGAAGCAGCACATATGTGCATCTCATATCTGTATACATATATGTACATATAACATACCTATACCCACTCCTCTGGTCAAATAATGAACAAGCTTCTGGCAGCCGGATTTTTGGCACGAAGAATGTCAACACCTGGGCAACAGCTCAGGAATCAGAATCTTATTCAAGCATGCTTTCCCCTGCTAGCATGTTCCTACTGCAAGAGGCTACAGTTATGCTTGGCAAAGCATGCCCTTTTACAAATTCAGCTTGTCGGCAGACAACTCTTTACTGAGCCACAGGGCGAACGAAACTGGTCTGTGTCTACTATGGGGCCCGCATACCGCAGCACAAGGTCTTGTTCGAAGGGTGTCGCATCTGACTATGCGAGAGTGAAGCAGCATCCTTGGGCAAAAACCATTGAAACCAAAGATCTCGTAGAATGCATTACTCCACCAGAAACAAAGCACGACATGGCGGCCAAAAACACACAAGAATTGTGGCTCGCCCGCGACAAAGGCCATCATCCATACTGCATGATGAACCATGCAGAGCAGAACATTCCTGCGTCGCAGCGTAACATTTGCCATCACCGCACTGGGACAGGCACGCTGGAGTTCGAAGTGACTAGAAGGTATCGCCCACGGGTCTTGTCGCCCTGCAACAAGCAGCAAGACGGCCTTCAAAGACAAGGTGTTTCTGCTCATCTGAAATGGCAAAAGCCAAGGCTGATCGCTTTGCTTGCCTGAAGAGACGCTTACACTCTGGACAAACGCCAAGTCACAAAGGCGTGCCATCCTCCCAAACAATTTTCAGAACTTGCAGGGATCAAGTCACCGGCCAACACTCAGGGTTTGTTCAGGCAAAGCAGATCACCAGTGCCAAAAACCCTGTACAGGACAGGATCCCATCCCTTGCAACTCAGAAGCCCAAGCGCACCAGAATGGCAGTCATCTCAAGGTCCGGGGACCAGTAGATCCTGGCAGCCATCTGTTGTGATGCAGAAATGACCTAACAATCTCATACCCAATAGCACTTAGCTTTGCTGCAAGAATGGTCAGGCATTTTGGACTAGATGGTGAGGGGACTCTGGCCACCTCAACCCCAAATAAGGACCCTATCACCCCTGGGGCGTCGTGATTGTAGGGATTGGGGTTAGCGAGCTCCTCTCATTAGTGGATGTGAGGTCTGAGGCCAGAGATTATTCAAAGGTGTACCTCTCATTCACTCCCGTATTGCGAATCGCTGTGTTCACGTAAGGCTGAGGACTTTGTGCTTAGTTGTTTAAGGGCAGTTCCTGTTGAACCTCATCTGAATTTTCGAGGTGCTTCTGTGGCACCTGTTCAAAGTCTTCCTGGGAGGCACAAAAGCATATGTCTGATTCGTGGGTCTACAGCTTGAAATTAGCATCCTCTGGAACACCTACGAATTGGGGCTCAAAGTACCACCCATGGAATAAGCAGCTATTCTAGTTTAAAGAGCAACCCAGGAGCGTAGGCGTCTTTGACTCAGGGCGTGAGCCTCTACGCAAAGCTTGAAAACCGGCACCTACTGAATCTACTGTTGCAGAGCATGGTTTTCTCACGACTGAATCGCGGCTTCCACAAAGTCTACACCTGCACTGTAAACCGCAGACTGCAAGTAATGATCATGACTGATGCTAGCTACAGCTACAGGACAGTTCTGAGGAAGAACGCCTCAACCCTGAAACTGAAACCTTTGATCCATAGAAGATTTCCTGCCTGAAGTCTCGGCTGCAGTTGGAACCCTCAGGGCCGGCAAGGCCCCAACTAGCTGTCGGGAAGACGGCCTCTTGTCAGAATGGCGTCTTACTAGTAGCGCATGATACTGCAGATGGTGGTATGTAACCTCGTAAGTACAGACGTGATAGGTAGTCATTTTAATAACACCTCAGCAGCATGAGCAAAGATGTTTGATAGGCTGAAGAAGAAATAATCCAACAGGACTGAGTCCATGAATTTGGCGATGAACGCCTTGTTTTTTGAGCAGCCTACTCATCCGAGCATCAAGCTCTGAAGCACTGTTTCTGCTGCTACTTCATGTTGCAAAGTTTCATGACCCAGGACAGTGATGCCACTAACAAGCAATAGGATTTTGTTGCTTCAGCTGTCTGGCTAGCAACGTCTGGTAGCCCTCAAGTCTGAACTGCGGGGAGGGCGCATGAGCCTCATTTGGATAAGGACAGCGCTACTACAACAGGTTCAGTACTGATCTGGGAAGAGTTGATTGCAAGCGCATCTTTTTGTTCCACCGTCCTAGCCAATGTGATTGTGGACTCTACGATGCAGGAAGCGGAGGAATAGGGGCTCAAGGGAGGTGGCATGCACTCTTTTGTGTACTGTTCGGGGGTACGGGATGGTGGCTGAGAGGCACGACGACACGGGCCATTGCTCTGCCGGAAACCAATAACACGAGCTTCAACTCCGGCATACAAGCATGTATCCATTCCTCAGCATGCGGTCTCAAGGGGCCGAGTTCATCGCGAAAATCCATGACATGGATGATGTTGCGCTAGTATGCGGCATTCTAAGTCGACTTCTCATCTTCTCTTCGGAGCCAGAAGGCATAGTTCATGTTCGACTGCGCTTTGCCGGCTGTTGGACCGACAAATGTCTACCTCCATTGACCCCCCAGCTTAATTAAGCTGGAGGTTGCTCAGACATCCCCTCATCTTGTAGGTTCTGTCTGCTGTCTAGACTTGAGGAGCAGTTGCATGGCAAGTCAACTCTCGCGAAGCGCTAACATGATCCTAGTAACTCTCAGATAACTCCTTCAAGCCCCAATATATGAAGCTCGCTAGTGGTGGAATCCACTCCAAAATAACACTCAAACCTGTGGAGTGATAGGCAGATTTGCTTAGTTCTGCCGTTTCCCAAACGGCTATTACTTAAGTGCCAGGTCTTTGCACAATCAGTCCAAACTCCTTCAGTGTGCCGTCTACCTAGGCTTTGTTTGAATTGCATGGACATCTAATGGGTTTGCAGTGCAAAAATGCTAGGAGTTGGGGCTTGCGGCTGTGGGGCCTGAAGGTATCTAAGATTTGGATTCTGGGCGCGGCGCCTTGGGGTTTCAGGCTTGGGGCTCTCAGGGTTGAAAGTCTTGCGATGCAACCGATTGAGGAGTTCAGGGCTCAGAGCTAAAGGGGGCTTAAGTGGGCGTCCAAAGCATCCAGCTTGTGCTCACCCCGCGCAAGCACGCGCATGCACAAGCATTGGAAACAGGGTGGCTTGTAAGGGCTCAGAGCTTGTAATTCTCGTCCTACATACGGCAGTAATGCCTTTACAAACCAAAGACTAGAAGATGTCATGATTCTGAGATTTTGCCTGCTGAGTTCTGGGTTTGGGTCAAGTGGTTTTTTTGCTCTTCCACCAGAAAGAAGGCAATGCCAACAAATGCGTCGCACGCAGCCGCATATCCGCATGACAATTAGCCTCAACAGAAGATGGCTACTTGCTGGATTGGGAGTGGCGTGAAGTAATAGCAATCTGTATGTTAGGTTTGGGATTGTTATGTCCTTGTAATCTGGGGTCTCAAGGTTATAACATGATTCTGAAGCACCTGCAGGTATCCCACTACTTGTCTCCTTCATTTCTGTGCCTTCCCAAATGGACTCAAGACAATTTATGGCTTCAGCGACTCTTTCAGGGAGTGGCTACATGATTAGACAAGTGCTCCTGTAAGAGCTGAGATACCTCAGCTTGAGCATTTCCAAAGCGCTTGAGTCAAGGGCAGCCTGGGTTTTCTTGGAAGGCCAGGGGACTAGTCAAACCAAACATCTTGCGCTCCAATGCCACCACGGAAAGTGCATCATCTGAGTCCAAAACAATTGCGCAAAACCCAGGTCTCACAACTCCGGATCTGCTTCTACATGGGCTCTCATGGTTTGTCGGTAGGCATTCTCCAACTCAGGATCTGTATTTTCAGGGGGAGCTTCGTTTCCCTCAGCACAACGCGTTGGAACAGCAGTACTGGCATGCTGCGTGCTTAAGCTTTTGCAGGCACTTGTAATAGTGGGCAGGGCTTCTCTGGAATCCTAATGTATCCACGCCGTGAACTTCATCCGCTCCCCATGACACATTCACATGCAGTAAGGCTTTGATTTCGTCAATCAGCAGATCTAAAACTGCCGTCCACTTGCAGATCAGGGATATTAGCTCTACATGTTTTCTTAAGGTTGGCCCAGGGCCAAATGAGACATGGGCCTTGCACCAGGTTGACAGCATTGCAAAACATGCCAAAACCATGCGGAGCCCTCTTCGACCACAGGTACGTCCAGGGCGACGGGTCAATTTGGGCCAATTATAATCTGGGCAAAATTGTGTCAGGGTCCTGAGATTTTGCTCAGTTCTTTGTGGGTGACACATACTAACAGTCCTAAATAATTAAGGACAGCACAAACTTGACCTGTTTCGTGCAGCTATCAGGAGCCTCAAAGTTGTGCAAGAATTCCTCAAGCCACTGCAACATTAGAGCCTCATGGACAGCTGTGCGCATCTCCAGCATGTGGGTGGAATGTTGTCGAGGATTTCTTGGAAGACGCCTAGTTGCACAGTACCTCAAGAGCTAAGTTATCGAACAGATCCCAGCCTTTTCGGCTAAATCAAAAACATGTGCACTGCTGATGCGATTGGCAAAACTACAGCAAGAACCACAGGATTCGCTCAACTGCCGAGAAGCCTCAAGCCTGGATATGTAAGACTCTTCATTAGTCAGGGTCACAACTAACTGCGGAAGTACTGGAGTCAAGCATGCAATCAATGTTAGAGGCGACAGAGTTGGTGTAGTGAAGCAACTTAGAATGAAGGTAGTACACCAAGTCCACAGACAACCTTGCTCCTTTGCCCAGATTCAATCGTGCATGACTCCCGCTGCAGATGCTGCTCTGCAAGGCAAGAGGTAGCCTAAACGATACGTAAAGATTTTGGGGTCGGCAGCCTCTTCCAGAGGTTCTGGTGTTGGCGCCTTGGCCCCACGAAGCTCATTGTAATCTTCTCAGCACGCCCCCAATCAGGGCAAAACGCATTGAAGCGCGCTTCAGCAATATCATGGACACTGAGAGATGTGAAGCTCTTCCTGTTTGCTTGGGGATGCTGTGTGTGCGAGCTTTGGCTGTATGCTATGCTAGAGCATCAGACCAGTTTTTCAGTGTGCCAGACCAGAAATTCAGGGAAATAGGGATGACGAGATTGCTAAGTTGCATGCTGCAACCCACAACCCTCCTCTCTCATGGCATCCGCAGCAATTTGAATGTTGAAAGGGGCTTGACTCTAGCAATGGGGACGGTTCTTACATGTGAAGAAACTGGAGCGTTCAGAACAGGAGTGCAGGCATCAAAATATGTCCCTGATCTTGCGTGAAGGCCGCGTAGCATTATCCAGCATGGCGGCTCTGCGTCAAGGGGGTTCCGGGAGGGACACTCAGCCGGACACTCATTATGCGACAAGTATATTTCCTAATTAGTGCATTTGAAGCTGAGTTACCGAGCCTCCCAAGACCCCCAAGCCCAAGCTGCCTCCCTTTCAGCATCTTCGCTGGGAAAAGAGCGCTGACTCCGCAAACCTCCTCCAGGCGCAGCTTCCACTTTGTAGATGGGTGACTTGTGCAAACATTAAAAGAGTCTTACGCGGAATGCACTGCGAGCCTTCATAGGCCTTTTCATAGAATGCTTCTGCAGCCTTTCGCCCTGGACAACCCCATGCTGCTAGCCCTATTAGCTCACACCTCCAAGCTTACCTCGCAAAACTTCTGAAGGAATCTGGGGCCACAACATGAGTAGTTATTTAGGCTCCTATTTGAGCAGCCTAAGCTCCGCACGCTGACTCTTTCCGAAGCCCTGGCGCTCTTGCGCTGCTGTGCTCAGGGCGTGCTGGGGCCCTCCCGGCCACCCGGCAGCCACTGAGGCTTTCAGTTCACACTTCAGGCAAAGTGGGGAGAAGCTTCAGGGAGTTTTCGTATCTGATGTTCAGGATTTGATCATCTTTCGAGGAAACTGAGAATTTTTCCAAGCTCAGGGCTTTGGCCCTTAGGACCCAAGTCCCCAAACTCAACGAAACATCCACCGGACACAATTGAGCCCGCGAAAGCGAACGTTCTTCGGCTTCCTGGCAGCAAGCAATGAGAACTGATGCATCGCAATGCAAGTGCAATGGTTACCGCCTATCGTACTGCAGGCGGACATAAGGCTTGTGACAGCTACTAGTAACCGACTGAAGTGACAGCCAGTAGCGAGGTAGCCGGCAACAATGTTAGAAAGGAGCAGCAGCAGTAAACGCAAAAAGGCTCATAATGAGATACGATCACTATAGCGCCACGCAAACTCTTTGAGCGCCGTGAACTTGACACACAGCTGAAAGGCCAGAGAAGATCTGAGGAAGTGCTCCCATCCCAAAATGTGTCGCATAAGGACTTTCTGAGTTCGCTAGGTTTGGGTCATGTCATGCAGAACTTACAATCTAGCAGCTTCTGAGTCTGAGAATACCCTGCTTTGGCGTGGTCATCCGGAGACATCTAGAATGTGAAGTCAGTCCCTCAACGCATCTTCGAGCAACAAGCAAGCTTTGAAGCCTGAACGCTTTTCCCGAACAAGGGCTGAGGATTGCGAAAGCTGTAAATCTTGCGTTCCAGACCCATCCCTAAGCCTGACTGCAATCTCCAAAGCAGCATGTAAATACCTGAAGCATGAGCCAACTGCACCTCAAATGCCCAAACAAATCCTGAAATTATTGGCCTTGCTGGGGAACGCTGCAGGTACGAAGCGATTGGAACCTCCGCAGTCCGCAGTCGTCCCCAAGCCCTTTGGATTGTTGGGGTTTGGGCCGCATGAGAGCCCACCAATCGATTCGGGGCAAGAGCTGCGTGCTACTGGCTTGGAAGGTGCGAGGGAGGGAAACTGTTGGCAATCCAAGAAGCCTCCACAGCCACCTCTGGGTCTTTGAAGTCCCAGCCCTCGATGTGCACCTGAGGCAGTACCGTGTTGCTCAAGGACATTGGCATCAAGAATGCAGAATTTGAGAAGAGCCTAGATGTTGACTGTTTGCACGCCAGGCCCTACAGTGACATCCACAGAACATGTCGAAACAAGTGCTTGCCAAAACTGTTTACCAGGTTGGCAGATGTCTTTTTCTCCGTTTTCTGAAAAAAGCCCAGATCCCACATGTCCTACATGGTCTTACATAAGCCCCAGAACCAGAACCACTTGAAGCCAGGCTGCATTGAATCCGCGGCTGGACCTGCGACCTGGCACCGCTACCAGCTCTAGGAATCCAACTTCCTTGTGACCCTAAACTTTGTGAAACAATCTCATGGTGAGTGTTGGTGTTTGAGTGTGCCGGTGTAGGCTGGCAAGCCACAGAAACGATACAGGACAGCTGAAAAGTGATAAAGCAGTGGTACCGAGCAAGCCGTCCGATGACAAGCCGCCGCCGCTGCTGCTGCTGTGACAATCATAGAGATAATGCTTGTGTGGGGTTATGCCCTGGTGTCGGTGCTGACACCATTGTTCGTGGCAACAAAGTTTGGTGAGGTGGTCAGAGCCCCTTGGCCCTTGGCTGCCAAGGCCTCTTGCTTTTCTGGCTCATCATAAGAACTATGGCCATTGTCAAGTCTCCGCTGGTACTGCTGGATGCCAGCAACGTAAAAGCAGCTACATTTGCTTTGTCACCAGAACTGTGGTGATGGTCTTGAATCCCCGAACCCTTCAACCTAGACCTCGTGCGTTCAACCACAAAACCCTGCAGCTTTAACTTTCAACTTCTAAACTCAGCATCGACCCCGAAGCCTCGCTATTCCCTTCACCCCGCCCCATATGCCTGGCCGCCGAGGGGGCGATTCCCAGGAGTTGGCATCTGCATGCACATAGGCTCAAGGAACGAAGGTTAGGATGGGCTGCAGATTTAATTTGGGATAATACTGCTTTAGGGGAATATAGGGGCTATATAAGGGTTATATGTAGGTGGTCAGGCTTTGAATGTAGGGCCATACCCGGGGGCGCCTCACAGGCAGGCGTTTCTAGCCAAAGGCGTGCAGTCTAGGGCTAAGGATCCATTGATTGGGATTGTTTGGTTAACAGCTATTGGGCCGTGGGGGTAGCAGGTCAGTTCAACGAATTTTCAGGCTTGCAGCAGAAAGCGGTCTACGTTGCAACCATGTTGAAAGCAGACTGGATATTAAGGGAACTCTTAACCTGTAGGGCCAGAGCCTGAAGCTTGAACATGCTTCCACAAACTTCCCATGCACCCTCTTAACACGTATGCTTCAAAACTGAAGAGGCTACCATATGATATGGTTGTATGTCTGCGCCTTCTGGAGCGAGGTTTGGAAGGTCAGGCAGTGCCGGGGCAGGGACCTCCCGCAAACAGCACCATTAAAGCAAACTTAGCCTCTTCCGTGAAAGAAGTATGCAAGGGTTTGTGACGGGTGACCGCTTTGTTGGGAGTCATGTGGAAATTGAAGGCACCTGCATGAGAAATGTCAACGTTGAATTGAAACGCAGCGGGAGTAAGACACGGAAGATTTTCGGTCTAGTGGTCTCTCTTTATTGCGGATGTTTAGCCTTGAGCTGCTGGCTTTGAATGAGTCGTACTTGATTCGCACAGCTACGCGCGCTTTAAACACATTACGATGTGGCAGCATTCACGGTTTTGCAACCGAAGATGCGATCAAACCTGCAGGATGATGGGTCTGCTGCGAGACCTTAGCAAGATTAGGTGATAAGACTGTCACCTCCTTTGTCGGACTGTGTGCAGAAGCCTAAAATTGGAGGTGCCGAATGACCATGTCTAACCTGCCTCGCAGCATGGAATCCTGACAGCTATCAAGAGCAACAGAATGATGTTGTTGCAAGTTGGCTCTTCCCATTCAGATAGCAATAAGGTCTTGCTGATTGAGGAGATGTTGAAACAAAAGCGTATGGTCTTGCTTCATATGGGGAAGCCCACCAACCATGCAGAAACCACAACTGGAAGGCAAGCCCAATTCTTCGCATGCCCTCGTGGCAGCCAGGGCAACCAGCATGCGCATGAACGACGTAGAATGCTAGCGTGACACGGAAAGCTGGCCTTTCGAGCCGCCAATGCCTCCTTAGCATTTGGACTCTCTGAATTTGGGTTCCATCGTACTGCAAGTATTTGCAAGTACCAACTTGGAGAGCACCTCCATCATACTGTATACTACACCTGAAAGTACTGTCACTCATCACGACTCTGACCGCTCACGCTCGTCGGCGTGATAGTGCTGTTAGCACAGCAAGACAAGGCGCGAAGTCTATCTTTTTGAAGAACTCGTGCCTCTTCACGTCAGCCCTGGGTGCACGCACAGGTTAACGAAAGGCTGCATGCACGCATTGAGACCTGCACTTGCATAGCCTCATGTAACTTGGCAACTTTCTCGATGAAACCAGACAAGACAAACGTCTTTTTGCTTTGCCTAAGAAGCACCGAGCAAAGTCAAAACACGAGTCTATGAAATAAGAAGAAGTATTGGCATCCGCGAGGTACAGTATGAAGCCAATCACCCTGAAAGTGTGAAGCAGCGACATCTCGCGCCAAAACTAATGTGGCGGTTTGGGGAACAAGGAGGCGCAAACTGGGACGGGACTGCCGCTGCTTAAGTCCCAGGTCCGCCTGAGCGTGTCATTTCTTGAAACCCTTGACATCCCTTGACCATTCAATTTCTGAGGTTGGGGGGGAGGGAAATTCCACCATTATTTTCATCATGCCTTCTGAGGGCCGGACGTGTCTCGGGCTCCCAGACGTCGTTCTGGCTCACGCTCCATAGTCGCTTTGATGAGAGACCTCAAAAAGTAGAAAAGATGATGGCAAGAAGAAACCATCAGATTTTCATGGAATCGGCTTAAAGAGGTTGCATGCAACTAAAGTCAGTCGGACTTATGTCAGGACAAGAACACCCGATACAGCGGTCTTTTGGGGGGTGCGCTGCGCCATGAGGATCCGAATATATACTCTTCCAGAAAACCCCCGATGCACAGCCATGTTGAAAATGCCTTGCTTGTTACACTGTGCTCTGGTAGTTTTTGCAGATTCATAAGGCAAGGGTGGAGCAATGCCTCTTTGCTACCTGCATGATTGTTCTCTCGAATTACATGCGAAAGAATGAGTTACATGACCGCGAACCCTACAAAGCAGCTTGGAAAGCGCCCTGAGTTTCCCGGCCACAGACTATCCAAACTTCAGATTCGCTGATACAAGTTGACTAATGCATGGGATGGGCTCTCAGATGGCGTCAGGCTGCTGCGCTTAGTTGCCAGATTGAAATAGTATGTAGAATCATGGGCCGCAATAAGCAGCGGGGCCTTTGCCATGATCATCAATTTAATCCACAAACTCTGAAACATTCTGAAACTCATTGACTGGCAATTGATTTGAGATGGTTACTGTCGTGCCGATTCTTTCCACGAACCCAATGAAGCTTATCATTGTTAATGTGCACCGCAATGTGTAATCTCGAGATGAAGATCCAAACCTAAGCAACATGCCAGAGATGAGAGCCCCGCGATGCATCTTCCGAAAGGCAGGACGGGAGCTCGAGGCGTTGATTCCTGAAAACAAATTAAGTAATACTCTCAGCAGTTGGGGCGTGCTTTTGGGATTAGGGTTTAGGGGTTCACAAGTGACCGACTGATTTGCCAACTCTCAGGAGAGAGAGACTCCAAGTTTTGGGCCTTCGAAGTCGAACTGGGGCTTAGTTGGCAACTCCTACTCCTACATACGGCACGACAGAAGCCTGAAAGAGAAAGCAAAAACACTGAATGGTCAGCGTCGCAGATTGTGGACTACGTCCCACTAGCACTGGACTCCCCGAAACAGAGTGTGCAAAGTTCGACGAGCTGCGCTATGTTCTGGCGGAGCATCTCTTTCCTGAATGGGAGCGAAGGTGTTGGGAACTCGAGCCGGGGCTTTGGAGATGAAACCCACCCATGTCAGTCCTCCGAAGCAGATCAAGCGAGGCGGGGAGATAGTGGCAATGTACGGTTGACCGGCTCTGCCGTACTGCAGGCTTCAAGTTCTGGGCACTTTAGAGGGTGCTCTGCAAGAGACTCTTAATATTTGGCAGAGGTGAGGACGTGAGCCGATCAGCGCCTGACCCTGACAGCGCCTGTTCTGTTTTGGGTGAGCCCAGCTTTCCCAAAGCTCAACCAGTCAAGGCACTCCCTGTGGAAGAATGGAGGCAATCCCATCAGCATCGTATACCTCAAAGGCTCTCGAACTGGTTTCTCTCTACTTGCTCCAAAAAAAGAAAAAATTGCAAGCATGTTGCGCATGATAAATGTCAGTGAATGTGAAGCTGCTGTTTGCCAAGGGCTTTCTGGCCCCCTTCCAATTGAAACGTGGGACTGCATCTGTTCTTTGTTGCCACTGATGTCATGATGTTTCTGCTTGGGCGCTCATTCGCTACCCAAGCGCTATCCAGGTCGATCAAAGTTCCCCTGAAACCATCTGCTACTCACCATGGCTCGAAGGAAAGTCCGAGATGCAGCAAAACGCCTAGGTTGTAGATGTCCACCTGAGCCAGTGAGATGGAGAACGAGCGAAACAAGTGATCCTTGGGGCGAAAGGAGTCAACTGACAGCCATTTCCAGGTTGATTTTAAATAATTAGCATCATTCCGAGGGCTTGCATCAGTGGTGTCATAGAGGACTGTGCCTCCTTTGCGATAATGCCGAGTTTGACAGGCAGTCACCGCAGTATAACAAGGAGCAAGGAGCCGTGGGCCCGTGCATCTTGCCCAGAAGGATCTCCGGGGCGATGTATGCGACCTTGAACAATGACTGGCAAGGTTTCCTGCTAATACTTTTGGAAGATGGTTCTTGCAACCTCGCGACTCTTGGAAATCATGCTCATGTATGTTACATTTGAAGTTGCCATGTTGTTTCTTGTAAAGCTTTGCTGACCACGGGTTTGGACTAAGGCATGACAAGTTGTCCCAGACTTCGACCCATGGCCCGACCTTGAGTCCTCAAAACGACCAAACAACGGTTTGGGCTGATGCTCGGGTTCCTTGCTTAAAATATGCACCCGTGAATTCTTGTGCAATTCGCGGGGGGCACTACTTGCAAAATGTGGCGGACTTCTTGAATTGCTCTGGAAAAGTTGGGCAGTGAATTTGGAGACTACAGGACCAACGCATCCGGTACGACGGATGGACCTGATCAGTGTTGCAGCCCTCTTGTTCAGGCAGCTCAGAGGCTTTTGCAAATGATGGTTAGCATGCGGGTCAGCATGATTTGTGCAAGCACATCGTGCAAGCAGATGCCACCCTGAAAGATCTTAGTAGACCTATTTGAGCTTTCGAATCTTCTGCCAGAACGTGAGAAACATACAACGACAGCATGATGTAAGCATCGCAAAAGCAACAGCAAGGGGCCACGAAGCGCAGGACGGACCCATGTCCTCAATCCTACAACAAGAAGGCCAACACATGCAGGAGGACTGACTAATCCGAAATCGTAGATCGAAAGCCAGAATCAAACTTAGGTGACGAAGAAATCCAAAGTGATTGGGACAGTCAAAGCACATTCGTTATTATCAAACAGACAGAAAAGTCTGCAAAATGAGATGCCCTTCACATCCCTTTACATAAACCTGAAATGGGGGCACGGCGGACCCGCAGTGGGTCTTCGTGCCCACGCCCCGCCGAACCTGAGCTTCAGTCGCATACCTTGCCCAGATTTGTCCATCCGTTGGATGGCATGCCCAGATAAACGCCTTTCTAATAAGGAGGCTGGATCACAAAAACAACCTGATGATGCTAGTTGCACCCTTGCAAGAGTACGAGGCTTCCCAAGCTGGAGACTGAACCTGAGGATCCGGAGTCTCTCCCAAGATAAGGACAAGAACGCTACGAAAGGGGTCGTGCGGCCCGTGAGACGACTACCGCCACACAACTGTAGCAGCCTGCAACTGGGGCTATTATAGTCGATCAGATCTCAAATACCGGCCAGGCCAATCCAGATATCCCAAGCCCACTCACAAGGTCCGGGTGGCGCCATCCTTGGAGAGGCCGAAATCCGTGAGCATTGCATGGCCCTCGACATCGAGGAGCACCTTAGGCAGAGGTTGGGAGGTAAGAGTCCCAAGAAAGCCAGTCGGAGTAGTAGACTTGCTGAGTCAGCGCTGTGGAGCTCTTTTTCAGGATGGGGTTGCCTGCGCTGGCGCTGATATCGCTCAAGCGGAAGCCAGGCGCTGAGTTTCAGGCGGGAGTCTTATGGTAAGTCCAGCGTCCGATGTCTAGGTGTTCGTTGAGGATTGAGAGGGAGTTTCGCTTTGTGCTAAGGAAGTGCGGACTTGCGCACCACCTGTTCAAGGCTGTCTTCCTTGCATCCAAATGCCACTTGCACAGGACGGGATCTTCATCTTGACAGGCTGTCGCTCGCAGGGAATCAAGAAGCCCTTCCCGCTGCACACTGCGCATGCAGGCCTTCACCTTAAAGCCGAGTTCCTCCACTTTCCCTTACCGTTGTCAAGGCTGTCATTATGCGTTGTCCCTACAGTCCCTACATTGGCCATTGCTGTATTATTGCTGTTGCGAAACCTGGGCTGCCGTTGGTGCGGCTACAACTGCAGTGTGTTTGATACTTCCTAGGAAAAACTCAATGTAAGCAAAATCTCCGACTATACTGTAATCAGAATCAACCGAATACGGCACCACCTGGTTGCGTATGCTTGGGCTTACGGAAATTAGGCTCTGTGGTGCCTGTCATGTCCAGGATAAGGCCGGGACATTGTCAGGCTTGAGATCGCGGTAGACAATGTTCCTGGCAACATTGACAAAAGGGGCACGTAAACTTCATCTTATGCAGAGCTCTTAGATTCCCAGGAAGACCAGAATGAGATCACAAATGTAAAAAGCTCAGTTCGCTCAGTAGATAACTGTGACTCAGAACGCACGTCTTGTGTCTGCAAAGGTCTTGGGATGCTTGATTGACTCTGCTAATCGAATCTGGTTTGTGTGTGTTTGGGAAAAGGCCAGTGGCCAGACCATACAGCGCTTCCTCAAAACAAATCCCGCGATTGCTCAGCCACTCAATGATTGCCTTAACCAGCGCCTTGTTCCATTACTTTTGCTGTGAGCAGCGTTTGCTGCCACATTGACTTCTGCTGGCAAATATTTTAACGAACTTTCAAGCCCGAGAGCAAAGCCTGTAATTCAGTCCCAAACCCTGAGTCGCCGCCTCTCATGCAGGTATATGAGGGCAAGCAGAAGCTCCTGCAGTGGCCATCCAGCCAGCTCTGCTTAAAGAGACAGCATGTTTTTGCAAACTCGCCCTGGGTGGATATTTCAAACAACTAGTAACTGGCCTGGGGCCGCACTTAAGGCTTCAGGATTGAGACTCAAAACGTTCCATGTGGTTAAAGTTGAAGGTATGGGGGCTCTGGTTGGCGACTTCGTCTACTTTTATGGTCTTGATGCTCTGCCCGCTTTCGTGGCCTTGTCATGTTGATGAGCAGTGGTCATCCCAAGTCTCTGGTAGCCCAAAGCCCACCACCTTTAGGTCCCTACAAATAAATCTTTCTCGCCCTAGGCGGCACCAAACCACTCGGCAAAAAACAGGAACCCATGGCTTCAGTTTTCAACCCTTACGGCACCCCCATCCGCATTCGTCATCCACCCATCTCTACGGCAAATATCCTCAACCGAACCTGGAGCCTTACAACACCCCAAAGCTAGCACCTTAAACCCACAACCGCACCACCTAATCCGAGCACTTCATAAATAAAAGGGACCATATTGAAGGAACGTTTTTTGAGTAGAATTAGGCTCCAAAGACTAGCTACAATTAGGTGGCTTTTCGTATGGGGACAAGGGGACTAGATTTAAAGAAAGTTTTTGTGAACCCAATCCTGATAATAGAGAGATTCAATACATTCCTATTCATTTTTAACTAATAGAGGTCCAAGAGCCACAATGACGCAGGAATTCCTATTGTTTTTAAATTGAGTTCCAGGAGCCCCAATCATTCTTTTAATCTGGCGCCCTCAATTCCTTATTCTGGCGGGGGTGGGGGGAGTCCCCCACAAATCAATGAAGTGCTCGGATTAAACCTTACATCCCATAAAAAACAACAACTCGCAAACCCTTCAAACCCAACACCCCTAGGCAAAAACTTCTTTATGCCTTGAATGCCTGCCCTTGTTTTCGTCCCTGGGCTCCGCTGTGAAGTGCCGTGCCCCGCGCTCGTCTAATGCCCGGAGGTGGCGGCCTTCTCGATTCAGAGCCAACGGCTTCAGATCGCAGGGATTTAAGGTGTTTAGGATGTTAATGCCCAAGGCCAAGGGGTTTCAGGAGGGGCTTGTGCGGGGTATATTCCATTTCTGGAGCATACATGGTGGCACCTCAGACGGGCTCAAAGAGACTACGAAGGGCGTGTTTATACGGAAAGTGGTGGCCTTGCGCAGCATAGGATTTGAAGCACCAGTATCTGTACCGTCTTGTTTGCCTTGAAGCTTGTTTTGCAAAGTGTCAGGCTTTGAGGATGTAGACTTGGAACCCATCCACTTCCCTCTGACCAACTAACCTTGCAGGCTGGACATTTCAGCAACTTCAGACGCTTACCCGCAAAGTCTTCGGACAAAAATGTTAGAATTTCTTCAGGCTGCTGTATGGCTCTGTGGTCATCTCTGACCTGGAAATAATCTCTGACCTGGAAACAGAAGCTTGGATAGAGGGCTCACGCTGATGTACGCTGGACGTCGCACACAGCCAAAGCAGGGAGGTCATGATTGCGAGGTTAGACCTTTCCTGGGAGCAGTTGGTCAACTCTGTGGCTAGCTGTGAATACAAGGCATAGGCCTACATCCTGAAGAGCAGACTAGATATTAAGACAAACAAACAAGCTTAACCATGAAGGGATGAATGGTAGCAGCGATTGGGATTGAAAGCAACAGCAGTGGCGACGTAATATAATTACCGGACATCTGGCTATGCCAAGGGTTCTGAAGAGCAACAAGGTCTTCTCAATCCAAAATCCCAAGCCCTGGCCTAGGTTCTTGAGCAGCTGCTGAAGCGTTCCGCCGGGGCAGTACGTCAGAACCATCACCTGGCTTTCATGAACCGTAAGAGCCGTGACAAAAACTGTTCCTGGTAGTGCTGCAGAAAGGGTTAGACTTCGTGACAACATGACTTCATGATGTCGCCTGTTCTTGCTGTTGCTCTGGTGAGGAATTATCTTCCTGCTGTCACCCCCTTGTTCCTTCCATTTACTGCAACTTAGATTGTCCTCATTGCCAGCTTTTGGGTTTTGCAATTCTAGATGGTGTTAAAGCCTCGACTGCTTTTTCATTGTCTGCAATCATTTTCGAGACACTCTAGGGTGCTTCATGCGGCGCTTGCTGCTGTGTCTGTTGCAGAGCTTCAAAATCAGGGCAATTTTCCTTTTCAGGATTGCTAGCTGGGCAACCCCCCAACCCACTGCCTTCAGAAAATGTCTGCTGGAGGTTCGCAGTGCAATGCTGAGTGGGGTCAAATCAGGGGGGCCTAGACAAGACAAGGCCTGCAGATTTCAAATGCTAGGGGTGTCTGGGACACTCTTTAGTGTAGAAGCCTCAGCTCAGATCCCTTCATCCCTGGACCCTCTGCCCTTAGCCTCTAAGCCTTCAACTCATCTCAACTCTAAACTCTCATCCCCGCAGTCTTATCTCTAAACTGCCCAGAACAACCCAAGGCAAACGCCAGCATGCCAAAGCCAAGCTGCTAGGTGGCCGGATGTTTGGAATGCGTAGTGCAGGGCAACCTGGGCATGTCCATAACGTGTCAGTCGCCTTCTTTCATGGCTGCAAAGCTGTATAACTAGTGGTATCATGAGGCAAGGCTCGCTTTTAACCAGAAAAGGTTTCGCGGCGGAATGTAAAGACGTTCCCTTTAGAGACTACGGGTTTCATCCTTGCCAGGGCAGTGTGCGAAGGATCGAGTGTGAGAGAAGGACTTTACTTCGGAGGCTGGCCTGGCTTGTAGGGTGGAGTTTGGGGTCCGCTTCTTCACTTCACCTGAAGAGGGCTGGGCTAAGAACCTGATGTCTAAGTCTAGGCTTGGATTTCAACCTGAAATCTGTAATCCCCTACGCGTGGAATCGCGAAAGGTCTCATGACCCAGGAATCTTTTCGGAGCACCCATATACACAGTCATGATTGCTGAAACAATTAACCCACTTTGGGGACTTCGAGACATCATTCAAAAAGATTGCTCGCTTCCATCTTGTTACAAACATCCTAGTGAAAATCAACACTGAAACTACGCGTTACAGAATAGTTTCCGTCTTGTTTTTCGGTCTTCGTGGTGCCCTACTTGAGGAATAGCCTAAGCCAGCTATAAGTACAGCGTTCCTCATTCTAGCCCCAACAAATTGCACATGCACATGAACGTTCGAGTACAATGAAGAATCATATGTCTACATTGGTGGCTGTGCTGGGCCCCTCAATGAAACTCCAAGACCTGCCAATTTCTACAAGTCTCGATGTAGGGATGCCGGATGTAGGACAGCAAATGCCGCTCCGTCATTGCCTCGGAGCAAGCTGGCTGTCGAAGCGCAAGAAATACCCTTTCAAACGTCCAGCCCTCCTGACCTCCCTACATGCAGGTAGCTGGAAGTAGACACTGCACTCGAAATTCACCGCTTTGGCATCTTGAAGTGGCAAGGACCTCTGTCTCAAAATCGGACCCTGGCCCTTTTGGCCTCAAAGCTCAAAAAGCATTGCATACCTTCCAGTCCATGACCCAACTGCCTATTTCCAAGCAACAGCATCAGACAGAGGGTCTGCGAATGCAGATCTCGAAGCTCACACGCGGCACAGACCCGTATGCAAGACAAGGAGCATATCGCAGGAGTTTGTTCCTAAAGATCTTCTCCTCGATCACAGGGGTGTTAAAACTTGCTAGGCCGGGCATTTTCTTTGAACAGCGAGGTGTGCAAAGACCTTTTTGGGGGAAGTCGAGTCTACTATAGAAGATGCTATGTTTTCACTACTTATGCAACGTGTTCGGCCGCAGTCCTTGTGCTGGATCTTCATGGCGAAGCTCCTGCCCGTACTCCTCTGCCTCACATGGTACACCTCGCACGACGGTCGAGCTGAAATGCTTCGTCAACTCCCGTCGAAACCTTCGTGAGTAGTGTTTTTTGGTTAAACCTAGTAAAATGCTATTCCTTATATAAAATAATTAAATACTATGCCCCAAAAGGAGGATATCATCTTACTCTATATTGGGTACCATAATATCCCCCAAAAAAACTACTCACATAAAGTCAACAGCTCCACATTGCCTGCAAACCCTGAAACGCCCCAAGTCGGGACTCTGCACCTCGGCAAAAGCGCCGCGGCCAACCAGACTGAGGCACCTGGCAAGGATGCTGAAAACTAAGTGATGCACAAAAATACACTCTGGGTCTGACAATGGCCATGAAAATGCCAGCAGCAGCCAAAAGGGAACATGATGATACTCATGGTTCAATAACAACAGGATTACAATGATAAACAGCTATAGTCGGGGAAGAGTACGTAAAGCGTATGATGATACTGGATTTCCTCATGTAGAAATACAATAATAAGGATACACCTAAGATGTTCAAAATGGTAGCAATAACGATAGTGAGAACTTGCCGTTCGTAGTGCGGTTTTGGGTACTGCTTGAATGCCATGATCAGACAAGATCCTGTCACTTATTTTGACTCTACTTGGGCTGTTGTCAGGCTTCAGGGCGTCGAAGTGGGGTCCACTGCTCAGCCCTCATGCCTTATGCGAGGCAACCTGGCCTAGCTGTTTCCACAGGACAGAGATGAAAATTTGTGTATAGGGCAACAGTGCACACCAATGAGTCTTCAGCGTTGGGGAGACAAGCTTTGTGGTGCAGCCAGGGTGCTCGAAGGACTTTGGCCCCACCAGCTCCTGCCACAAGAGCAAAGGCGGCGACCAATCTGGATCGAAGACAAAGGCACGCGCAATTGTTGCAGTGGGGGTAGTGCTGTGCAGGTGCCGGTGCCTAGCAGTAGTTGTGAAAGTGATAGCAGCGGTAGTAGCAGTAGTGGCACTAGTTGTTCAAATTAGTTGTGGTATAGTGGTAGTACCACTGCTGCCATGAAGGCTCTTGCAGGATTTTGTTCAAAACCTCTTCCATTGCTACTACTGCCAGCAGCAGCGCCAGCGCCAGCACCTCCAGCACCGCCACCACCGCCGGCATCGCACCAGCATCAGCAGCAGCACCACTACTGGCGCCAGCACCAGGACCAGTCTGCAAAGTGATGGGGGTCAATTTCTGCTTCTCTGGTTCCTGTCTTGACCCTTATTCAGGTAGACCCTTGCGATTTCAACGCTTTACGAAGTCCTCAGCCGCAGTCTTCCGGAGCTTCTGGAAGACGTGTCGCGGCGAGCTGCCTCGAACAAATGCAATAGTATCACAAAATGCATGATTCCCGTGGTCCCAGTTGTGGAAGCGTTACGACCATCTGAGATTCAGATTTTGGAATTTGTAGAGACATGATGAAGGCGGTTTGCGAGGTCGGGCTCGATTCGCCTTTAAAAGAATTACGATGAACTTGGCTGGCAAATCTCTCCTGCATCCTATGCATCAAACCGCATCTCGCGTACGAGGACCCAGACAAAACAGTGGGGCTGGTGGTGGACATTTTCCCGGGGCTTATTCTGGCCCCAGCCAAAAGCCATTTTACGCCTGCAACCAAAAAGCAGACTTTGTATTGTCACAAAAAAGTTTGCACAAATGGACAACCGCAGAATTCGGGACCCAGGCTCCGCTGCTCCAATTCTGGGGCTGTCATTAGTATCACTTGTAAACGTGGGATCCTGTCCTGTTATTAGCCCAAATCGCGATCTGCACCAGACATAGTAGCACTGAAGGTGCTCCAACAGGACAGGATACCAACAAGCCGTTTACTCCGAGCTTTCCCAGAGCCCCGCCAGGCGTCCGGCCATGGCTGAACACGGACTCCATGGACTGCCGCAATGGGGGCGTAGCACCTTTGTGCAATTCTGAATCGGGTGGAGGGAAGGGCTGTACAAAAGGCTTGGGGCATGGGGGATGCCTGCTGGGGATTGTTCACCTGGAGTGTCCTTGCGCCTAAAAGCACGATGTCATGAACCCTCCCCGCTGTTAATCCAACGATCTTGAGCATTGTTCGAGAGAGGGAAATGTAAAACATATGGCTTTATCCTCACACTGAAGGGCTCGCAGGACCTGCAGGCCTCACTTCAAATTCAGTTTGCTTAGTGTCCCACACCTACACCCTTCTACCACAACCCTTCAGCTGCACTCTCAATCCTCGAGCTCGCTAGCGACCCTGATCCCATTGACAGAGCTGCTATTGGCAGTCGGCTGCAAATAAAGTGGCCTGAGCCCCTCAAGTCAGCCCTAGCATTGTCTCAAGTTGCAAATCAACATGACATCCCTGCACACTATTAACCATCCATCATACTAGCATCATGATCAATACTAGTCTGATGATTGCTACTCGTATTCACACTGCCATCTTGCAAGGGCAGATACTTTCGACATGCCCCGCGTCCAGAAGCCGCTGGACCATGTCCCGCCTGCCGCTGGAGCTACAGCCAGGCCCGCTTGAAGGATTTCACGTTTATGAGGTTGAAGTCCAAAGATTTACGAACTCCAGCCATAATCGCGGTCTTCGGACCATGCTTGCAAGGCCTGGCGTTTTTCACCGTGATGACTGCTACAATCTAGATCTGACTACGGTGCGATGGCAATGCCATCATTGCTGGCAGCATTCCTTGCGTAGAACGAGAAGGAATACTCGGGTCTTGAAAGCATGGCCATGCTTGCGCTTGGAGCGGAATAAGGCACAATTTCACTGAGAGTGCCAACAAAGATCGTTCAGCATCCCTAGCCCCCAGCAGCTATGAAATCAGAACTCGGATCTCGGATCATCTCACATCTCCACCAGGGGCAATTGCTTGCATGGCCTCCTTAGAGCTTAAATCCCTTACGTCTTGAAACCCAACTGTGAAGTCAGAACCCTCTAGACTCCAGGTTTTGCAGACCTTCGCAGCCCTCACATCTACTAACAGCTAACTGCGCAACCCAAGAGAGCACACATTCAACTTGTAGACCTTGCCTTGCAACTTGAAAAACCCAACAGTCCATGGGCTGCTGATGGAGTAATGCCAGTCGGTCAGTCAAATTAGTTACCAAGAGCATGGCAATCGATCGGAAACTCCTGCAGTTTCTGCGCTGCGGGCCGCGCGAATACCTCCAGCGGTTGAGAGAGTGGGGGTGCTTTGAGAACGGCAGAGGTGAATTGCTTAGTTTTTGGGTGTAGAGCCTTCATTCACAGAGAAGTGATGGGAGATAGACCATCCGACGATTCACACCCTGCTTGCAAAGCATGGTTGCAGCTACATACGAACTCCGGGATTGCTTTAGGCTTTAGGGGCAACGGGTTCAGAGTCGGGATGCTCGGATGACTTTGTCCCCGTACAGTCAAGAGTCCCCTTTAAAGCTTCAAGACGGAATTCTTAAAGTTGCCTTAATATTTATGTATCTGCTACAGTGACACATCCATGCATTTGAAGGACCTATGTATGCATATCTGCCATAAGCGAGCGGGACCAGGAATGTCCCTCACATGCTCAGGGCCCGAAACCATAGAGTCCTTTGAAGAATCCTGGCTTGACGAGGGTGTCAGGGTTCTTGAGCATACTGTCACACTCTGTGGTGTTATGACTTGGATAATCAAGAGTTTATCATAGGTACACCTCCGCCATCATTGGGGCACCTTTCGACTTCATGCCTTGTCCCTGTACTCCTGTAATATCCCTAAAGCCAACTCGGCCGCCAAGAATTTGGGATCGCTGTTTGGACACATGGCCAGGAGGTGAAAGCCAGAGCGCCAAGCCCAAAACACGAAACCACACAAGAAGCTATCTCGCTCTTTTTTGCTCTCCCTTAGGCCTAGTTCGCTGCGCATAGCCATCTTCTGAACCTGTTCAGGTTTCATCATGGAGCTTCTGAAGTTTGAGGTCTGCTTGGTAGCCCCAGCAGATTTTGAAAAGTTTGAGGCTGAGAGGCTCAGAGTTTATGAGCCGCTGATGTTTGATGAGTTTGGCTTGTTTTCGGCAATCGCAGGGCTTGATACGTCCTCGACGATAGCTGAACAAAATAATGAATGTAATCTAAGTGTGTATATGTATATATACAGATATAAACCTACACACATACTTAATGTGTGTACATATGCTCAGACTTACATGAATACATACTGGGTTTTACGTCTACGATAATAAAATATGATGTAACATATGCACAATCCAAAGTGGTTGTTGTACATACGCATATACTGTATACACTGTGATATACATCAGTTGGTATTGTGTGGTGCGCATGTAATGCTCCACTGGGGCACTTCTAGCACGACACCAAGTTGTAACCGTCTAAAATGGCAGGCTCGATGCCTGCCACCGCTCACTGGAAACAGTTGGGTGCACAGCGTTTACACTCAAGAATGGGCCTGCAATTTGCCCTACGATGCTGGTTCTATACTGCACCGTGCTCCCTGCGTCCTCGGAAGCAAAATGTGCAACCTCAGCCCCTGGCCGATTTCCGCTGGGCTTGAAGCCAAGATCAGGGTTCCAGAATCTCACTACATGCCCCCAAAATCTCTTCCACTCTCTTGAAGCGCCTGCTTCTTCTTCATCTTCAACCTCATCTTCCGTTTGCCTGGCAGATCATGCATGTGCAGCAACAGCAACATGGCTAAGTCGCAGCTGAGTTTTTTTGAAGGAAAATCCAGGCTGCCTCATGGAATACCTTGCATAAGGGTCTTTTTACACTTAGGTCAAGTCCTGGTAGACAACTCCAAAGCGGAACAAAACGTTACAAAACAACAGACCTGAGAAAAAAGCAGCTGGCAAGCTCTAAACCCTAGCGTAGGCCTGCTTGTATCTCCAAGACCAAGGCACATGTGTCCCAAAATCCCTTGCACAGCCCTGAGTCCTCAACTGTAGTCAAGGTCCTTCCGCCTACGGTTCTTTCATTGTGCACGCAGGAACACCTTCCTTTGTAGAATCGTTCAAAGCCCAATCACTGCTTGACTGCTTCTGATGAACGTCTAGACCATGCCGCATGCCTGGATTCAAACCATTGCAAACATCATATGCCCGAAACACATGCAGCCCCTGCGAACCTTAGAATGTCTGGAGGTTCGGTAGCCAGCTCCTCCGCTCTTCGTTTCGGATTTATGGTTTCGACTTCGGGGTACAGGTGCCAGTCGGTGCCAGTGCTTATTTTGGCTTTACATGTTTCACACTTCAAGACAGCGTCTTTCCCCATCAACAGTTATTAGGCCACAGCTCTGCATAGACCATGGGCCCCAGGAGCGTTCTAGAGTAGACCATCGTCTGCTTCAGCTGTCTTCTGTCAAGCTTACGGGGCTGTGCGAACTTGTGGTTTGGCTTCAGATCTTCAGGCTGTGAGGTCAGTTGCGGGTTTTCAAGCTAAGGAGCAAGGAGTGAGACCACATTGTGCCCTAACTATGCGCATTGCAACTTCGTCTCGTTCACTACCCTATCCTCCCTGACGCATGACTAAGGTCATCAAAGGTCTACCGGCTTTTTTTACGGAATCCGAGCAATAAGCTGCTGTATCACAATCTTCTACTTCGCACAAGAACTGTATCTGCCCACAGGGAAATGTTACGAAGGGCCATGCGGCACCCACGAAAGTGTGCGAGTCAGCCAAGGAAGCGTGCGGGGATGCATTGCCTCAATACCCTCTGTGGGAGTTTCCACAGCACTTAGGTGCCAAAAACCTAGAGGGCAGCCTTCTATCCAATGTAACGCGTTACCACATGTTTTCGCTCATATCTTTTTCCAATCAATTAACATAATTGACTACGCTATCTCTTGTTTTACTCTTGTAGTTTCCCATGATCTGGCACATCCGATAAATTATATCAGTTCTATCTGAACCGTAGTTACAAGTTTTTTTGTCCCAGGCTTGTTGTATACATCTTGAAGAACCTAAATATGATCCGCGCATCTTCAGGCTCGCAACTGCGCTACCATTTTGAGAAGCTGCCATGTAGACAGCGAATTGTCTATTTGATGTGGGGCCCGTCCGAACCCTAAGGGTAGGCCAAACATCTCCGAAGCTTGAGAACTGCCCCCGTGCGTGTGGAGGATTGGGCAGGTCATCCATTCAGCCGCTCGTGAATCTTTTTGCTGCCAAGCGGGAAAATCTAAGGCAAGTTAATGCGAGCTTACATACGCTTGGATTCCGGGGGCAAAGGACCCTGAACTCTATATACAGTACATTTAACACCCAGTGAGCCCCTAGAATCCTCCGCGGAACTCGCCTCAACACCTAGGTGCGCTGAGGGCATCCGAAGTCTCTCTCATGGCTCCAAATAACCAGGGTAGATAATATCATAATATCGATAGAGTTCAGCGCCCCATGTAGATATTATCTAAAAACTTTGACAAAGCAAACCTGCTACTCGCCCTCACTCTTCAACGCATCGGAGGACAGCTCGACTCCGTGCTTCGCCTCCTCTGTGAGAGCAGCAGCTTCTGCATTTTGTGAGAAGGTTAACCACACAAATACGTGACACCCTTGGGATGAGAACTTCAAAGCTGCTTTGAGTAAGGAGCTGGACTGAAAGCAGTCTTGGACTATCCGCTTTGGGGGCTTGCGACGTGAGAGGGTGAGTTGTATACAGTTCCAACAAGCCTGGCAAAACCATGAAGGCTGGTAGGCGTGGGTTCTATAACATGTTCTTTTGCTGCTGCCAAAAATCAGTGCGAATTCGCAATCTTAGGCTCTAAGCGCTTTGGAGATTCCTGTCTGTGAGAGCTGCATAATGGTTGCTTTGGTTAAGTTCAGCGCGCTGCCTCTGTTCTGTACCCCTACTACAAACCCAGGGATCATGATGCACATGCTCCACCCTGTCAAGCCTGATCAGAAGCACAGCGTAAAATGCGCCCGCCAGTCATTCCCGGACTGGTTCCAAAATCAGATGACTACATCATGAGTCCGAACGATCAACAATGGGATCTTAGCACGAGCATTTTCCTTCCAAAAAATGATCGCGAATGGCCGCTGGAATGTCTTCTAAGCAGGCGTGCAGGACAATGCAACATGTAAATGGTCGATAAGGCTTGCAAAGTTTTCACCTTAAGATGATGGACGCATAGGCAGATGCGTGATCGGACTCTACTGAACCTCGGATCCATTGTGCAGCAGTCTTTACTTACAACCATAATCCGCAACCCTCCCCACTGCAGACAAAGTGTCCATCTGACTTTAGAAATGCCTCTCTGGCCTTGTCCAAACCTCCAGAACCCCTGTCTGCGCATCGGGATAGGACCATCCTTTCTTAATACGGCGAAGGTAAAGCTCCTGCGTCAGCCCTGCTTCGAAGTCAAACTCGGAAAGGAACTCCTGTGGTTTGGCGTCTCTTACGAAACGACAAGTGCTATACAGAAACTTGAAGTATCAGACAGTGGCTCCAAAGGAGACAGAGTTGGCTAAGCTAAGCTGAATCTGATAGTCTGGCTCCTACTTTCGCGCTGCGGCAAAACTTGGGAAGGAGGCCTTTGAAACAGAACTCTGCTTCAGTCCAATCTGCAGTGTACAGCGCCATTCGGATGTACCTACATTCCTGTTGAACCATGGGACAGTCTCCAAGTCATGGAGTAGCTTGTCATTGTGTGCGTAGATCCCAGCCTCCTCGTTTAAAAGCTGCTTGGTGAACTAGTGTATGCATAAGGGGGCAAACCAAACCTGAAGGCACGGAACTGGAAGGCAAGGCTGGGTTCTGCATCTTGCTTGACATTCAGTCTGCTGCTGAAGGTTTATGTGAACAACCGAAGACCCTTGAACCCAAACCGTAAGCGGCTCTCAACCTTTCCGAACTGAGTTGAGAGGTAGATCAAGGCAGGACTTGAAAGGGATTCGAGCTTACAGGCTTTACAAGGTTCACAGGCTGGATCCCACGTCTACAACAGACTTCATGAGGAGAAGGCAGTCCGGCTTGGTGTCGGCAGACTTTGCCTTGGCTGATTTCTTTCAGCAGCTTCAGGGTTTAAAAGTGGTGGTTACAGGCTTCCCAGGAAGGACTCCCAACTATGTGGAGCTGGGATTGCCTTGGGTCGATGACATGATGCACAACGTTGTCAGGATACCTTCCTTCTTTTTCTGACAAGTTCCAGCTGAAGCCTAAAGCAGTCAGCAGTCAGCCTCTGGTCCCGTCATGGCGCTTCAGTTGGTCTCGCAGCACAAGCTGCAACTGTAAGTAGGACGTCCCAAGTTACTAATTTGGGCAACAGCATCAGGGAAACGCAAGACTCTGAACCTTGGTCAGGCTGAGCAGCAAAGTGCTCCCTGGCCTCGGAATATTTTCCGAGATGGTAACTGGCCAGGCCCACCTGAGACAGCATGAAAAAGTAAGAGCTTGCGGTTGGGGGTTTCCGGGCTTACGACTCGGGGTGGAGGTTCTTGCCTTCAGGGTGGGGAGTTTGAGAACAGAAATCTTGAAGTTTGATTCTATGTTCCCGTGACCGGCACAGGTCCACCGACACAAATCTTGAAAGGATGTCTCTTTGCAGGTACATCCTTTATGCCCAACTGTGCCCACAACTCCCTGCATACCTGTCTTACTTGAAGGACCCATTGGTATACAAACGTGCGTTCGACACCTGTTTGATGGACTGTCGATCCACCAAGTTTTTCATAACTTTCGTGGGATTTCCGGTGAGTTTGGCGAGCATGTTCTTGGCAAATCGCGCGCAATTTTGATACACGGGCGCTTTTCGAGCAGCCGTGCAGCAATGGTTCGTCGCACACTTGTCTTGCATGAGTTGGTCCTGTAGGTACCGTAGAGTCTTTGATGACGCTACCTCAAGAATGTGGAACCGGAAACATGAACGTGCCAACCAGATCATCGTTGGGAGTTGGAGTATAGCGTGGCCAGCAGCTGTTGTCCTGCCCGGCACGCGAACTTCGTTCTAATGTTCTTCAACTACAGCATCCCATCCTCAAATTGTACCATGGCAGTTGCTATGCCAATCGCTTCCCACACAATGACACCGCTGCTTAACCAATTCTGTCAAGCCTGGCACCTGACAGGTGCAAAAATCGTTTCGTTACCTATATCATTGTCTATCTTCTACCAGAAACATGTTACAGGTTCAGGCTGCCCAGGCCCTTGCAGCATCGCCAGGCTCTGTCATGTCCCCTTGTGCAGAAGAGAGGCATAGTAGTAGTTGCGCTTGCACTTTTTCAGCTCCAATGCTCGCCTGCAGGGGCTTTCTGGGCTCAAAGATGGTTGGGTTCCAGTCGCTGCTAGCCATGGCTCTGCATCCCTGGAAGCCTTCTGCTGTGCCCAAGCGAAGCTGAGTGGTGTAAAGCCTCGACCCAACCTCGGACCTAGCCTTGTCCAAGCTTATAAATGTGCCGTGTGCCGTGCATCAGACTTGGGCCAGTGGATCTATCTCGGCTTACCTCGGCTTTGCGCCTTCAAAGCAACGTGGATTCGATTACTGGTTCGAGTACGCCAGCAGCATACCCCTCGAGCTCAAATCGGCGGTTAACGGATCAACAATACGCGTGTACCCAAACTGCCGGTGGGGCAGTTCTCTTAGAGTCTAAAGCTGAGACCTTGGGGGGCCACTTTCGGGCAGTTCATGTTGCCCACAGGAGTCTCAGGTGCGGGCTTCTAAGAGATCTTGAAAGATGGCCAGCTCGAGTAACTCTACAAATCCACCGCTGTAGCCTCTATAACCGTGTGACTACGTGACTACTGTTTGGAAAATTAATCACTGGCTAACTTGCCTCATGAGACCCAACGCTCGCTTGAAGTCCCGCAGAGGCCAGGGGGCAGCGATGTAGAAGCATCCTTCAAAGATGAAACCTTGGATGGCGCCAGGGTTTCTGGCTGGGCTGGAGGTACAGGGCTCTGGTAGAGTCATCAGAATCCTTTAAGCTTTATTGAAAACCTCTGTTTGTTTGTTTTGTAGGGATTCGGCGAGGGACTTCCAAGCATGAGCAACTATGGCTTGAGCTTCCACGGGGACTACTTGTCAGATGAAGTCTCACTCCAATTACACGATGCCCGTGCTCAGCATCACAAGCTCAGAAGCACCAATAGTAAGCCCAGGAGACATGACCTACACCGTCACTCCGTCAAGCTGCCGAGACCACCCTCTTCGTGAGGCCCGACTGCCTCGGTGTAGGGCTGGCGTGGCGTGGCAAGGTTTGCACAAGTATTCCGGTGTTTCGGCGAGGCATCCCAATCAGGAAAAAAAATCTTGTTTCCACAACCATGAGGCTGATCTCATACTGACTTTAGCGAATGGACTACACTACACACCGCCGTCCACCCATCGCTTGAGGTTGCTAGCTGGTTTGTGTTTCTGCCAATGTTTGGCAAAGCTTGAGAATATGCGAAGACTGCGCACCTCAAAGCTATGTGGTTGTGGCACGTGCGCAACGGACTGCTGCAAAACTGCATGAATCCATGCAGGCCCTACTCCCAAGCACAAAACTTACATCTCGAACCCTGGATCTTGCGGGCTGCTGCTTTCACGACACAATCCAGCAGTTTGTGGCCCTCGGGTATATTCCGGAACATGGAAGAATCTCAAGATCCAGGTTAGCGACATAAAGCGCAGTGCCGGCACAGTGGATAGAAGATATGAGTTTTAGATGCTGCAATTTGGGGCGTTGGCGTAGGTGGTTTATTAGAAGGAGATCCTTGCAAACTACCCTCAGGGATTACACACTCGGTAATGGTAGGCCATGTTGCGGAGGCAGGATGAGGGGAGATTTGCATGTCAGGGATGCCTAGTAAGGGCGGTCCGTCCTGCCTTAGAGCTCTCCAAAAGGGGAACCTGTTCGGGAAGGCTGGGAAAGTGAGGACCCCACTAAAGCAACTTCGGCGATTGCTGGGGCCTATGAGGGGAATTATTCTTCTGGCGTTTCGGCCACGTAGTGTCAGTGTCGGGTCCCGGCTATCTTCATGATCCACAAGACAGAAGCCTCACAGAAGTCAGCCGCCTATGCAACACCAAAAACTGAGGCGCCTTTTGCCAGGAATCAGAACTGGTTGAGAAGCCCAATATTTTCCACCCCATCGGCCTGCATGCGCTGCGCATTACGCAGGAACTCGCGACCACCGCCCGTCAGGGCTTGCCGCAGAATTCCTGAGTCTTCCAGTCATACTAGCAACTAGAAACAATTATAGTGGCTACCAATTAGACTGGCACGCATCGGCCATAGAATTCCTGCCCCGTTGGTAACAATCAGTACAAACTCGCAGTAGAAGGCCTGGCATGCGGCCATAAGATTCAACCAAAAGGCCGTGTGCTGAGCTCATGTACTGGAAGGCGTCGGCATACACACTAGCCTCAGCGAAAATTGAGCACTGTGAGCACTTCAAGTTTCATCGCAGCGTCTACCTGAACAGGAACTTTGTTGAAGCCAGGGCTTCTGCTTCTGTCGTGATGTGCCAATTGTAATCCGTACAGCTTCTCATGCGCAAGCAGGAAGGAGTTGGTCTATCAAACAAGGACAATGCCAGCAGACCGCTTCTTTAAACTCCTGCTACTAGAGTATCAATTCGCCCCCCGAAACCAGTAAGCTTGCATTGCACTCATTACATGTCGAATGCAATTTGGGGTGTCTTTATAAGCAGGCATGACCTGCCTTGGGATCTTTTGGGATCTCAATCCGTCAGCCAATTCCCCCATCTCGCTTCAGCAAGCAGCCGCTTTGGGGTCCTTTGGCAAGGCTTGGAGGGCGATGTTCGCATTCTCCCAGGCCTCTGGGCCCACCTGCAGTTGGGCGTTGGGGGCTTCAGGTTGGGATCCTGAGACGCGTTAAAATGCATAGAGAAACGAGAAGCAGGCTCTCTCACGAACGGTCAACATCCCGAATCCCAAAAGTGAAATCCAACGTAGGCTGTTCTTCCGTTCACGGTTCTGACCACTCGCGTGTTCCGATGCCTGCTTCCAGACTTTGATGTTGGCTTGTGAATCCTGCGCTGACATGGGCAGGCGCGGACTGCTTCATGTGACTTTGGGCGTGCAACTTTTCATGCCAGGTGGAGTGCTTGGGATTCTATGAGCTGAATAAGGCCTACCCCCTCATGGGGTTGTCAGCCAACGCAGCGTCTCGCTTAAGAGTGCAGGTGGTTGCAACTGGCTCGACCCCCAAAGTTTCTGGCCGCCCCTTGTGCCAAGACTCTTGAAACCCTGTGGGCCGATTAGAAGTCTCTCGTCATGTAGGGAAGTGTCCACCTAAAGACGACAGGAAGCAAGCAGAATCCTAGTCCTAACAAAGTCAGCACACTCCAAGAGGAACGTACATGAGAAGCCCATGCTCAAAAACACTCGTTTCGAAACTGTCCTGTGTACCCGAAATCAGAAGCATATTTCCTCGAGAGGCTTTGGGTTTTCTTCCGTGCGTTTTTGGGTCAAGGGGCAAACTGTGCGCACATTGCCATCTTGAATGACCTGCTCGTAATCGCTGAACTAAACGATGCAGGAAGTAACTTGAAATGGATCGCATATAGCCTCTAGGATCACTATTTATGTCAGAAATGCATTGAGTATTCCGAGCTGGGCCGTCACACATTCTTCCTCCAATCACTCGGTGCTTAGCAGGATCCCTGGAATATGCAAGCCGTGGTCCATGCTAACCCTGAATAGCTAAGCGCCCATGCCCAGCACAAGCTCGATTCAGCTTTGGGGCCGTTCGTCTTGATGCGCATGATGCAGTTCAGCGCATCAGCAAGTTCCAATCCTTAGCAAGCTAAAAGTTGGCGCCTGCGTACACAGAAATCATCGGCACGCATGTTCTCAGTTTGAGGACCCCGAAATACGGAGCCGTGGTGGCCGCCTTGAGGCTAAACTGCGATCTTCAGCCTTCAGCCAACAGCCCATAAACTCTGAGCCCTCCACCACAAGCGGATAAGCCCCACTGCCAACCAACCTTCGTAGAGTGCGCAGTCGCAACATTGCACCTCACAATTTACAATGTACCTGTAAGAACTGCATGAATGAAGCATAATGAAATCCTACAGAAGTGAGCTTGTTAGCAAAGTCCCTTGAAGCATTACATGTAAGATGCGTAAGAGCCCACAAAGAAGGAGGCTCCTTTTTCTCCTCACGTGCTTCTGAATTGCGATACTCATTAGCTTATAACCGGCTACATAAGCTCCTGTGGGCCCTTCAACCCCTGCGTGCCCCTTCACAATGCCTACTTCATCTCAACAACCGTTGAAACAAGTAACCCTGCACCGTAAGCCCTGGACCCCAAACCCTCAGTATGCTATGCCCCATCCCAAGCCCTCCAGACCCTGAATACTAAAATTGCCCTAAACTCATATAAGATTCCAATGTACTCTTGCAGTTTCCGTTTCCTTTTCCGCCGCATATTATAACCCCTATATTCCATTATAACACCTAATCCCTACATTATACCCCTCCCACCCTAAACCCTATAAACCCTAAGGCCCTATGTTCTAGATCCTTCGGCAGCCAAGGCGCTGAGTGCGGCATCCTCCGGGCTGCTGCGCAGTGCTTCACGAAAGGTTTCCGCGGCATCGTTGCACCTGCCACATGAGCCATAGTCTAAACTCCTTAAAGGGGCTTATATAGGGGATTATATAGGGTTATAAACTCCTTAAAGGTGGATAAAGGATTATATAAAGGGTTTAGGGTTTAGGGTCTAAACTCCTTCAAGGGGGTTATATAGGGGATTAGGGGAGTACTTAGGGGTTTAGACGGTAGCTCGCATGGGGATTTCCGTCAACAGGGGGCCCCCAAATGTACAGCCTAACATAATTGAATCCCCAGATGTTGACCGTTCAGGGGGTTCGGAAGCTAGGGACTGATTTTGAATTGTAACGATTAGGGCGCTGAAGGTCTACAAGATTGAAGTCATCAGCATTGGGGTTTGGGGCCCAGACAAAAAACTCAGAATCGTGAGTATAGGAACCTGAAAAAAACAGGGTAAAGCTCTATCAGGTCTTTCACATCTACGACGTTTAATCGTGGCGATAATTCAGCTCATCATGTTGGAAGGGGCATGATGTACCTGCGGCACGAGTCACATCTAGTCAAATTAACCTCAATTCCCTTGACCCCCAAGCATTCATGATAACTAAGAATGACCAGAAATGGCTATCATAGCACGAGGTAGGTTTAATCAACAACGTCAGTGCTGCTGATGGTAGCAATGAGCAATATGAAGCTGTTTTGCCGGAGCTTGCGCAAGATTGCAGACACCCGCAACAGCAGCAGCAGGCTCCCGGTTTTGGGCAAAAGCACTCAACTGAGTGGTGTTTTGAAAATACTATACCCCAAAAGGAAGATATAGTCTTACTCTATACTGGGTACCATAATATCCCCAAATAAATTACTACTCAATTTTGGGCCCAGGGGCCCAGAAACGCTTCTGGGGGCCTTGCTCATGGTGGCCCGCACCTGGCGAGATTTGAATTTCAAGAGCTTTTCATCTAGTTGGGATGGGTACTGGCAGGTAGGGTTTTGGGATGTTTGGGGAGAGGACATCGGGCGTTGTTCCCACTTCAAGACCGAAGTCAGCCTGCTTCGCCTCACTCTCCCTAAGCCAACAATTAATTCTCGAGCGAGACAATTATTCAAAGACACGCCCTCCCCTCCCGCAAAAAAATGAAATTGCAAGCTTGAACCCAAAGCACTAAGTTGGACTGGCATTGGCTTGAATGACAGGGACCCTTGTGGTGCAGTACTACTTGTGGTGCTCGAGCCTTGGCCAGCTGCTTCTGAAGCGCAGGGCCTGGCAACATGCGGCTCAGGGCCTACAGGAAATTAGGCTAGCAGCGGTTACATACAGGCTACGGAGACAAAAGGGAACGACCGGATCCAGCGTCCTTTCCTACAGATGCTTCGCATGAAGGAATCCGCCGTGAGGGTTTGTCGCAATGCCCAGCAAGATTATTCCCTTTTCCGTATTTGGGTGTTGCAGTCTTACTTCCCTTTGGGAGTTCGTTCGCTTCGTTGAAGCTTCCACTCAGCTGGAACCCTAAACTAGCACCTACATGATCCTGCACCATCCCTATATGGGATTCTGTCATTCCATATGCCATTTACCAGCAGAGAGCTCGTTGCTCATCCAAAACAGCGCGGCATGGCTTTTTTTACAACAGTCATTCAGTTTGGGGCGCTGCCCATCTCAATATCCGGTCTTAAGCGGCACGTGAAAAGCTGAGGATGTAAGGAAATGTACGCTAGCTTTTCCATGAGAAGGCTGCTCTGCAAGGCAGGCACCACAGATTACTTCATGAAAACTTTTGTGAACGCTCCAGCTCTGAAACTATTCAGGGCAAGCCCCTTGATGAGCAGAGGGTTTCTCTGAGCCAAAGGTAAACTGAGGATGTTCCTAGTACTAATTCAATACTGCTCCTCCACATGAAGATGGCTGCACTGCAACTCTGGGCCTGGATTGCAACTTACACTCGCTACACTGCCACTTAGATAGGCCATGGTACATTTAGGTCCTGAATCTTTCTTTTTAGTCCCCAGGACGTGCGTTGTTGGATGAGCACAGTACGCAAACCATAGCAGATGTCCAATCAAAAGAAATTTGCCCACAACCCGAACAATGATAGACCGTGTTACAGGAGCCTACCTGAGTACATGCAAGGAACCTTCAACGACTGCAGCTGGTGGTGCACCCTGCCGATACCAAAGCAGCCAGGGCCTTCGCGGCTTGAGAGATTTCAGCCCTGGTACTGTCTGTTCAAAGTTAGCAGCTGAAACCCTTTGAGATGATCCAAAAGGTGTGCGAGCTGCCTGCTTACAAGTCTTCACAGAGAAGGCTTCGCTGGAAAGCTAATGCCATGCCGCGCTTACGACTCCCCAGATGCACAAGCAGGCATAGGTGGAGACCCGAAACTCTAGGACGTTCTGGACTTCGCAGTCGAGGCCCGGAACTGCAAGCCCCAGGAACCAAATCGTCACATGCTTCAACGCCAAAGACCCCCAATTGTCCGAACCGATGGCTCTCATGTCATGCAGCTAGCTTTTCTTCTAGACCTCCTGAACTGTGCCCAGAAGTGACCCCTACACTTCTCTCAGCTTGCCAGGAAACTTTTCTACTTCATGCAAAGAAGCGTCACCAGCAGCAAGCAAATCGCGGGCCAACGTGTCCGGCATGGCATCTTTGGCCAACCGATTGTGTCTTTGAAGATTCAATTGAAAAGCATATAGTCCCCCTTAAGTAGATAGAATATGGGGTATAAGGGGATCTTATTATAATAGTATTGGTCAATTCCATATTCCATCAACTTAAGGGGCACTATAATTATGAGCCTCAGGTTTTGCACCAGCTACCAAAACCCCGGCCGGGCAAAGGACCTCATTGAGGATATGGGCTGACAGATGCTCAACGGATCACATTGCTTCCCTCCAGCCAATGTCATGATACTGCGAGTCACTCTTGTGCAGAGCACTTGCCTTTCTACCAGTGAGGTTCACGTGCTTGAGATATTCCCTCTAGGTTTCACATGAAGTAAAAGTAGTAATAATCGCAATAATACGTAGTAATAGTTCGTCCGGGATATCATAGGGCTCTCACAGTGCCAGGTGAGGACATCGCAAGTTTCTTGAAGCAGGTTGAGCCAAAAGCATCGGAAACAGAGCACTGAAGGAAGGTTTACCCTGACTCAACGATAGTTCAACGATCAATCTTCAGCTGCAGGCTGACTTTGAAAAAGGCTCGGGTGGGAATTGAGCCAATGCGCAGCAATCAGAAATGAATTGGGTTCAGGAGGCAAGGGCTTTCCAACCCACTGTGAAGTCGTGGAATGGCCTATTCCAGCAAGAAACTAGGGAACTCTCAATGGTTTCTGTCAGAAAGTTGCCACAAAGACTAGATGGAGACAGGCAACATTGACCCACACGGCAAAGGACTCCAGCATTGGCAGTAGTTGTGGCGCCAAATAATGATTCTTTGAACTGGCTCCACTTCTTGGGTGCTTGTTTTGACCCCAAGCTTAGGGAGGAGGTTCGTTACGGACCAACTCATCCACGCTCAGGCACCGGCACCCTTTGAGAAAGTCTTAGACCACTTTCGAAACCTACCGCTCGATGACCAAGTTGAGTGGAGTCTCCATTGTAGCCCTATATGAAACTCATGTAAATGCATGCTTCAAAACAAAGATGACATAGCTTTGCAACACCACAGCAGCAGTCTAGCCTTCTCTGCATGATGCCCTCCTATTTGAGGATGTTAGCGTCCACCTTTGGCTCAACCTGCTTATCAACTAGTGCCACAGAGATCCCTTTGCCTCAATCCAGTCCCTAAGTGTCGTCATAGGAGCCCCAGGTAGGCGTACATGAACCAATCCCAGAGATTGTGAGGCAGTGGGCTGAACTCCTCTTCATCGATGGAAGATTTCGCCATGGCAGGAGGGCTGAAGTTAGCAAGAGAGCCCCCTGCTTTTGAGTTGGAGGGCTCCTGAATGGAGGCTTGGAATATGAAATGTCTGCTTGGGGCTGGAAAGGCATGTGCAAAATGTCTTCCCGCATTCTGTGGCTGTGGGTCCAGAAACACGTCTTGCCAACTTTCCAGCTGAGCGCTTTTATGCAGATATGTTCCCACACTACAAGGAGAAGTCTGTCTGTGGAGCAACGAATGCCCTGCTTCCACTCTTGGTTGATGAAGCCAATGGCTTGGGACTACGTCTTGGGAGGCGGTTGGGTAGGGGTATGCGCTCTGTCCTTGACGACATGTAATGCCGTGACAGCTCAGAGCAGCAGCGACAGTCGCAATTCCTCCATCTAGGTCTTGCAGCCGGTGGAAAGTGGATGGCTCACTAGATACTAGCCACTTGGGAGGTACCGCTTGGACTCAGTTTATGCGCTATAGATCACTATGCTTACAAAGCGCGTAGCTCACTTGTGGAGTAGTAAGCCCTCCAGCTGACACAATATGTTATCCAACGACTACGAACCTCTTGCAAGGCTGCACTTGAATTCGAAAAACCACTTAAGCCATCACTCCCGTCTATTAGCATTGAGATCCTGCCATGGCATCCGAGCGAACAAGGCCATGTCTCTGTTTAAGCATCCCAACATGCCACACCGTTGGACTGAGGCCGCAACAGGGAGATGGCTTGTATCACAAATCCAAATCACAACCACTAGAAGGGACCCCTCTGAACAACGTTTTTGCCAAACCGTAGACTCTCACAGGAAGATAAGAGACCAGATCTTGAGGGGTGGGACTTGGTTCGGAGCCGCATGTGGGAGATCTCTGTGAAGGGTATAGGAGGCTATGATTAGGAATAAGCTGTTCTTTACGTAGAATTTTCCAATGGAAAAACGAGGCCGCGATCAAAAAAGATAGGTTCCATTTCCATTTGCCGTGCCTCACAGAGGCCGAGTCCTCAAGGATTTGTTGGGAAAAATGGGGTACCACCCCAGCAGCACGTTCACTGGATACGCTGCGGTCTCACAGCGCAAGACACCACGATATGCTAGCTCCTATCTGTGCTGGACACATAGAAGCTGACATCTGTTGTCTGCAGTTTCCTTCAATTCAAGCAGGAACTAGTGTTTTGGAGCACATGAGATGGTGGTTCACATCGGCACCCTAACCATGTTCCCCTCAGCACCCTCCCAGAAACTGATGCAAAGCCTGGGCATCAACGAGCTTGAGATCAGTAGTTTTCCTGTCCGTCTGCATGTTGGGTGTCCGCGGAGCCCTACATGCTTAAGACATTACCTCCTGGATGCCCAGCAACCTGAGGGGCCTGAACTTTGAATTGACAATTGACCCGCGCCCAAGCAGAGGCATGATTTCAGGCTGTAAACATGACTCTGCAGGACCTTCACCAGAATCGTATCCCATTAAGGACTGCCACCGCTGCCAGAATAAAAGCTTGTGGAAGTCATACATCGCAGCAAATGAGCGCTAAGCTTCTTCATCATCAGCAGCAGCAATAGAATTACAGCACCAGCTCACTTGCCTAGAGTGAGTAATTTCTGAGAGGGGAGTGCCCGGATCGATTCTAACTCGTTTTCGCAGGTGTTCAAGACAGTACTTCATCAAGTTGCAAGGTGTCCCTCACACATAAAGGTGTCAACCCGCTGCTGCGGAGAAAAACACATTGAAGGAAACGGCAGCCGACGAGCCACCAGCTCCAACCCAGATCTAGAACCCCAACCATGTCAACCCTGAAATCAAATCTGCACTCTGAAGCCCTGGATCCTGGACGCTCAACAGAAGCGACACTGCTACAAGTGAACAAAATCATGGCGCGACATAGCTTGAAATATCAATATGAATACAACGCCAACAGTGAAAAGCCTCCTGCTGACAAACAATCCTGGGAGTGCTGGTACAGGTATTTCACATCCTGTGCAGTCCATACACAGTACTCCCTGTATACCCCTAGTATCCACTCTGCTTACCCATTTTCGCTTCCATCTTGTCCATGTATACATATATACACACCACGTATGCTTCTACTACCCAGTTTCTTCTTCCATGATATGTCGCTACATATGGATAGCATGACCCTCCTATTCTACATTATTTCCGATTTCAGTCTCCATAAGCATTTATCAATCCTGACAAGGATCCTCGGGGTGCTGGTGCAGTTGTTGGAGGCAGGCAAGGGATCTGTTGCCTGCCGGAAGGCCAACAATTGAGCGGCAGGGGTCCCTGTAAGTATGTAGCGTATCCTTTGGGCCCCAAAGGGGTTCCTATGTAGGTACTCTGGACATTTTTTAAAGGGGGCATGGACCCTTTGTGGAGGTTTTTGGGGCTTTCAGTCCAGGAGATCGGCATTTGGGGCTTAAGGTTCACAGGTGTTTGGGGCTGTGTTAGCGGCCCAAGCACTATGGATTGGCGTTGTTCAGAAGGGGAAGTCTAAAGTGACGGGGATTACACCAGGATTCTGCCAGGACAAGTTGGACAAACTCTCATATATTGGAGTTCGAGAGTCCAAAGGATAGAAGAAGGGATTGATGAGTTACGTCCATCGATAAGATGACAGAAAGCTCAGGACCTCAGCTTCAGAAGAATCCACTTGGTGGTTTAGGCGTCAGTGCAACTACTTCTGCTCGTTTTTGGGCTCCTGGTCCTACCCGGACGACTGTTGAGGCGGTCATAGCAAAGCCCCAAGTTTTCGGTTGCTAGGGTGAAGGAGTTCTCCCAATCGAAAGAGCGAAGGCAGATGCAGAAAGCCCCAGCCCAGAAATGCTGAAGCAGAAGATGAAGACTCTTGCAAAACGTCCCTAGTTTCTAGCCTCATCAAGCAATGTCTCACTTTGCCACGCAGGTGCACACCTAAAGAACGCAGTTGGAAAACCTTGGCACACTAACCAAGTCCAGCTGCACGTCTGAACTGGACTTGTATCTTGATTGAAACTTGTGAAATGTCAATCCTGCGGCAGAGACTGGATGTCCAGCATCGGTGGCCACTACGACTCCCGTACGCAAACCTCGAAGACCCTCGCTGCTGCCAATTGGAAAAACTTGCACGGGAGCTTCTTCAAAATCCGCGTGCACCGAACATTTTGGAATTTTATATTACTACTATATTACTACTATGTTACTACTATATTATTACTATATTATTACCATATTATCGCTATATCATTACTACTTTATTTCTATATTGTTACCCTATTATTCCCCTATCAAACACAAAAAATTGGGCAGCCTGAAGAGCTCGCACGCGAGGCCATGGCTCCTGGCAGAGAGAAGTAAGAATCGCTTCCAACAGGAGTTTAGAGAGGAAGGCATGGTGGTGGAAGACATAGTAGTTTCCCAAAATAGGGGGACCCCAATATAGACCCCAATATATTATAGCCCTTATTATTGGGACCCCCAAAATGGTATCCCTAATTTTGGGAAATCCCCACATAGCTGCGAAGCTGAGATATCTACTCAGCATTTGCTTCAGGGTTTTTGCATCCAGGGCTTTCATGTGTTTTAAAGTGTGAGATTGAAGCCTGTCGGTAGACAACTATTGATTGATGTGACTACTTGAAACAGGAACACAAGACCTCACCCCCACCCGCTTTGTTCATCTTCAGCTTTGCTTGACTGGCTTCCGTGGGATTCCCGAAGTTGACCCCAGATGAGTCCCGACACAGCAGAATCTTGAGTAAAGGGGATCCAACAGCATCATCTAGGCTGCGAAGGTCATCAGACTGATTTCAGGACTAGATTCTATCTGCCTGCTCAACTGTGAGAACCCTTCATACTTCCGACAGGGAAGCATGGACCGCACTGACATGCGAAAGGGGACATGGGTCATTTGCTGCCATGGACTGCGGAAGTGCCGTGGACAGTACCACTACCACTATTGCTACTAATTGTCATTCGCTCAATTCGCTCCTGCAATTTTACCGGCATGAAGAACTAGAGACGAACCTCTGCGGTCTGACAGACATGCATATGCGACAATTTTCAGAGGTGAACCGACTCTGCAGAACATCGATACAACCCATTAGATTTTGGTGAAAAGTCATTGGAAACTGGTTCCTGTACACCTGTTGGCAAGCACCATCATTGCGCCTGCGTCTCGTTGCCTGAAGAGTTTCCGAAAGCAGAACCTGAGGATTCTCAGCCAAGCTTGGTTGACGTTCTACATGCATTGAGAGACCACCTTTAGGGAGCGATGCACGGGTATCTGATATGATCTCTTAAGCCCCTTCTGGACGCCATGTTGATTTGGTCATTGGGTGGAAGGATGCTTGTGTTGTAGTCTTAAGGAAGCTTCGTCAAGAATATTGCAAGTGGCGCTAGGAAATTACACCCTTGGCCGAGAACCGCATACGCTAACCGTTAATCGCGGAGCCGAAGATGACAATTTGGTGCAACTCATGCGGAACTCCCATCAAGCATTCAACTATCAGTGTGCTAGAAACAAAGCCTCGGAGTCAACATGACACAGAATAGCGGAAACCAACAACAGGGAAATCTTCCCACGCATGTCCAGAAAGGCTATCAGACCTCAAGGCAGCCGGCAAAGCCTGAATCTTTAACACACCCGCGACTCTTTCATTCTGGAGTGAGGTAACGAGATCCGCGCTGAGTCTCCGTTCAACTGTCATGTCCTGGACGAGGGAATCTTGCAGCACACCACACTACGATGGACGATTGAGGCACGTTTCAAACATTTTGTGAATTTCCTGGAAGCATAAGCCAAGATCATACCCTGTTGGTGAAAAACTGAGCAACACAAACATAAGAGGCAAGTACACGGGCCATCAGGTCAGGGTTCAGGGGCCAGGTGTCTCAGTCAAAGGGGTTGACTGTATCGGGTCAGGTTGTGCCAAATCCGTCTGCTTGAGATATGGCTTCAAAGTTCAGGATGTCAGATCTCATTGTAATTTCGCGACTGCAGGGTGGCTGGACAGACAGATATCCCGCCAGCACTCTTGTGAACTGCCTTGCTGTGCGCAATCTGGCACATGCCCCTGGTCACAAGAAGCCGCCCTCTCAACTGTGAATTTCCGGGGTCAGCGAAGATGATGCCTGCATCTTTCCACATCGGTTTAGCAGTTGTGGGCTGCAGCAGGCACCCTGTGACCCCAGCTCTGCCCTCCAACCTGACCTGAAACTCTACACTACCCACTGGCTCACACTTCAGGTTCTTCTCGGCAGTTCATCCTACGCTGGTCCTCGTGTCATTTTTATACTAGCGTGCAGGACTTCATGAAAATTGAGGGTCGGATTTGGGCGCTGCAATGCCGGCAATGTCCTGGCAGAAGCCCCCGTAGCTGTTGAAAATCTCCTGAGCGAGTTCACGTAGCTCTGGGTCTGGGGAGGGTTCTGCATTGTGCAGGGCTTGGAGATTCACAAGCATTCACAACTTGCCAGGATACCTGGCGTGGGGAAATTAAAGCTCCTCTGCCAGGCTAGCATTTCTGCCCTCCTCTTACTGCAAAGCTTCTCTGAGGACACAGAGCAGACCTGGGGGGGAGAGCGGGCATGTAGTACTTTGAGATCGCAATGTAATCACAACGAAATCAAAAAAGTGCTTCACTATAAGGAAGGGGATATAAGAATGCGCTTGAAGAGGCGCCGGCCAATGCCCAGACGTTAAGAGCTGACCAAGATCAACCCTAAAGAACAAGGTTCAATTCCCGATGCCATGGCGGTGAAGCTCAGAGGGAGAGGACTCTTGTCAGAACCCAGGCGTAGCAATAAGTCCCACGCCTTTAGCTTTGAAAGGATCTTCCATTCCTGCCATCTCTAAGCTACCGGCGTCCTAACTGAAACTTCAACACTTACCTTCACCGCTGAGCCGGACTCTCAGCCATCTAACGTCAGGTCCTAAAATCCCCCGAGAAGACTTCGCAGGAGTGCTCCTTCTTGAGGACTAGGAGCCGGCCTCCTGTAGCAGATCCATGCCTTTCACGAAGTGAAAGTGGCGGGAGGGGCCCAGTCCTCAGCTTATCCTCACAGGGCCTGCCCCCATGAGAAGGCACTCAGCCAACCGCCTGAGCCCAGTAAAAAGGACTGTCGACAGATTTAGTGTCACTTTTGCAGAAAAATAAAACGAAAACCAAGAACCTGATCAGGTATGGCTTGCGTTCATGATCGACAACTGGGTGCCATGCCTTTTGGAGGTCTCCATATGACTAGAAAAGAATCACAATTCGGGAAATCCGCTTTGAACAATGCCCAAATTTGCTGACTGGAGCGTGCGGCTGGTGGATTGCTGAAGCTGGCAAGATTTGGCAGTTTCGATCTGGCGGCATTGTATGGCCACTGTAACAGGTGAGAGCAAGCTTGCCTTGCAATATCTTCCAGCCGCACAACTATAAGGAACACGGATGAAATTCAACGATATGCTGCCAAACTTTCCTGGAGACACCCACCCTAGGCCATGAAGTTAACAGGACCGGGTTTCAGTTTCCAATTAGTTGTCCGGTTCATTTTCCATTTGTGGTTCTCCATTATCCCAGTGTACCCCTGTATACCTTGTACACCCTATATTCCCTATATATGTATATATATATATAACATAATAGACCCTGTACACCCTATGAACCCTAACAATCCTGACGCTATCAGAAGCGGCCTCAGCTGCAGAGTTAAGGCTGCTCCGCGGTAGACAAAAGACTTGAACTGCCCCACCACCTGCACAATAATAGAAAACAACAATCAAAGATAACAATGGAGTTCATATAGGCCCCCAATACTATAGTCCTTCTTAGTAATAGCAATGATAGTAACAATAGCAGAACAGCCAGTAATGACAATAACGAACAATGATAAGAAGAGTAAGAAATCATTGCAGCAAAAAAAAAAATTCATAATTCGTCGACGCCCCCCCCCCCCACCCCCCCCTCAATTTGCCCGCACCAAATGCCCGCTCATCGGAATGTG
>CAJNIZ010029113.1:0-66533 GCA_905231905.1 Symbiodinium pilosum | reverse complement strand
TTGTGGATGTGGTCGAAGTGAATGTCATTATGGGTGCCGGCATGGGTTCACTTGTTTGGATGCGGTCGTGGTGATCGTTATCATGGGTCTGGGCATGCATGCGCTAGTATCTTGTTTCGCTGTAAAGAGCACTAATCTTGCCACTAATCTTGCAGTTGTGGAAGTATCTATATGGATTCTATGACCGCAGAGGCGCACGTAACATGAAGGTGCTGCGGGCAAATAGAGGGGGGGAGGGTAATACTAGGGTAGGGAAGGGATCTGTGGGGTCTCCAAAAATCAGGGGTCCCTTGTTTTGGGCTCCACAAATAAGGTCTCGCGTGTTTGGTGGCCTATGAGCAAGAGTACTTGTATGCATGGTCCTAGGCTGGAGCGAACCATCTGCAACCTGTTCTTGAGAGAGGGCAATTCTTTCTTGAGCTTGACTGAATCCTCACTGGGCCAGCTTGGTGCTTGGTGATTGAACGCTTCATAGGAGACCTCCAGGCTTCTTACCGCAACAATCCAGCAGAAATGACCTAGTTCGAGAATGACCCTGATGCAGGGGCAATCTCAATTGCTTCAATCCAAAAGGACCTGGAGAGCCGCCAAAGGCCTGCGTACCCAAATCCTCGCGCTCCCGAATTCCATTCAAATCCACCCCCGTGCTATGAAACCTGCAACTGCAGACAACAACCTACAAAGGTAGGTTTTTCATCCTCTCCGAAGGGCAACCCAGAAGCCTGCAAGAGACGCTCTGGCGGTTGTGCTCGGATCTCCTAAGCTGAAATGAAGCTTTCGGTTCAGCGCTTTTCAGGTATTCCGAGCTCCTGTGCATAGCCCTAGGTCGTACAAGGATACCTTGGATTGAAATGACACCCAGGGCTTGAGTTAATGTCTGTTCCAACATGCAGATTCTGCTGTTCCATCGGGGTACACCTGAACGAGCTAAACAGCTGTTGCACAAGCTATTGATCCTGGTGCAGCACATTTGGCAATGACTCTCTACTTTCAAGGGGAGCTTCCCCAAATAGCCAGGCCCCTTAAACTTCGGGGCGTAAGGCCCAAACTCCTGGCCCTGAAGCCCTACGTAAAAAGCCCCAGTGGCAGCCAAATTGAAATTGGTCAGCATTTTCCGTCTGCAAACAAGATCAGGCTCCCAGTCAAACATAAGCAAATCTTCCAAAACAAGCTTCCTCTTGGTCACAATTCCACGTGTGCATCCCGTAGAGCAAGACCACCAAACTCACCAAGTTCCGCGACAATTTGTCCAAAAGACCAGACATAACGCCAATATTTGGAAGCCTCTGAGCCACTCCTGATTGAGGAGAGCATTATGAGTTTCTCTGTGTTATCTACCTAAGGTATCTAGGAGCGACAGAAGCAGGACCAAAAACTTCAACTCGGGCTCCACAAGCCTATAATGCTCCAATTCCCCCAGGCCCTACGGAGTTCCTGCGCAGGGTTGCAGCGCTCATCCCAAGGCTAACAAGGATTCTCTAGTGACCATGGCACCTGGAACAGTCGTACCAAGTCCTACCAAACATGATACAGACTAACCTACCGAAGACAGCCCAAGTCCTCGGCCCAGCCTTATGCAGCCCCCACACCTTAATATGTACGATTCAGGAAATTTAATTCATCCTGTTCCCAAGCAAGGCCCTCACCAACTTGCCAACGAAATGGGGAAAGCTGACGGGTGTCGCCTTGCAGTCGCGGTCTGAGGATTTTTGTTGGATTTGAGCTCATTATTCACAGATTTGAGCTTCGGTTTGCACGTAGAGATGGAAGGGTCAGTACTAGGGTGTTGGCGACCGGTAGGTTTGTGTGATTTGCGTGGGATTGCATCTCCAGGCTTCTCGCAGAGCATGGGTTTATGCGAATTGCCTGTAAATACAGATCCTGCAAGATACTACGCTATCTACGTGACTGTGCCTATGGGAACTGTTAAAAAACCCAATACATGCCTACATAGAAACAGTCACGTGCATCAGATCCCCTATCAAGCAGCATGTCCAACCCGCCGTCCTAAACTGCAAACCCCTACAGTCTTTGTAGGCATGCAACTAGCCATCCCCACCCAACTGAAAATCCTCTTAGCAGCTGCACGCATCCTTAACCCGAAGCTCTCGCAGAATCAATTTGCTGCGGCCCCGGCCCAGAAGCAGACAAAGCTCGCCTCAGCATCTGCCAGAAACCTTGGCTCCACCCCAGGTCCCAAGAACCACCAATACAAAGGCACTGCTGAAGAAAATAATTCCATATATGGAGAACACACGAAGCAAAGGGACTTCCTGTCTTACGGGCTTGACCCATAATGTGTGGGATATGGTGTCGTCTGCGAACGATGTCCATTCACGGAACTTGGTACACAGTCCTGAACTTCAGGTCCTCTGCAGCATGAAAGCTAGGAAACTTGAGCGAAAAGACTAACAATGTGCAATGCGAAGCCTTGCCAAACAAATCACAGGAAGAAAAGACAGGTAGCAATCTGGGGCAAGTCAGACAAGAAGCAGAAGAATAAACAGATGCTGTAGCATGCCACAAGATGCCGATAAGGGGAGGCCCCACCAACTGCTTGCCGGGACAGTGTGCAGACATTTCAGCTGCAGTACAATAGAAGCCAGCTAATTCTGCATCATTCTGGCATTCGGATTCCTGGGATGGTTGCGCAGATCCACAAGCGTCTCCTAACAGACCTTAACGATATACGCAAAAACACTAAACCCGCGTCCGAAGCGCTTTACGCCACCTGACCATGAAATCTTTGAGCTAGGCGCTCGAACCAACACCGCCTATCCGAAACACTAAACGCGGAGTCCTCAAGCTCAAGCTAAAGCCCCAGACCCATATTCCAAAACACCAGATCCTGAGCTTTGAACCCTACGCCCTAAATCCCAAACCCTAAATCCTGAATCCTAAATCCTAAAAACCAAATCATGAACTCTAAATCCCAAACCCCAAAGATCAGAATCTATCGTGAACGCCAAGTCCTCAAGCCTAAACTCGAAATCCTATTCCCAAATCCCAAACCGCTGATCGTAGTCCTATTTCAAAATCCCAGACCCTAACTAAATCCCAAGCCCAAAACCCAAAATCCTTCTTCCCAAGATCCCTGGTCTGCCGACTGCTGCAGCGCGGCCATTCAGACGTCTCTGAGAAGGATTCCAGGTCCACCTGAGCGTGTGAGCCTTTAAGGTACCGGGTGAGTACTTATGGTATATTATCGTAGGGATATACGGGGATCTAGGATGTCTGGTGGCTGAGCTCAAAATACTGGGACCTTTGTGGCTACATGTCATAGGATGACATGTGATTTCGGAAGCTACGCATGTGCCAATACTGTGATCATTCTTGGTGTTCTCGAAGTCAAAGATGTCGTGTTTGGGTTTACGGTTCAGGCGGTTCAGGGTTTAAAGGGCTGTGTGCTGCTGTCCTTTACCAGAACGGCAGAAAGCCCGGCTGTAGCGTGTGAACCGGAATCTGTCAGACATGTTGAGCCAGGCCTTGCATGACCCACGCCGGGCCTTGCATGACCCACGCTTGGCAAGCGTCTACCCTTCTCTGTCGTGCTAACCCCAAACCCTATATACCCCTATATATCCCTATGTAACCCCCATATATCCCCCATATATCCCCTATATATACCCTATATATACCCTATATAGCCCCTTCAACAGCACTAAATAGCGCACCTGAGCCCGTGACAAGCTTGGCCGCTGAGGCATTGGCCCCGAGGCAGAGGTCGACCCTCCAAAAAGAAAAGGAAGTATAAAGCTATTGTTCCCTATAGAGTTGCACAGGGACATATAGGGATCCATAAGGTTCTCTCAGCTTCTATCTATCTAGAGTCCTCGGGGCCCACATATTGAAATGAATGGAAGATCACATGGAAAAGAGCATGGAACAGGAAACGGGAACTGCGTTTCTATAAGGGGCGGGGCGTCGGGTATGGGGTCGAGGTTTGGGTTCTTCGCCGGAATTTACCGCGGATTTTCGTGTGAAGGGTTGGTGAAGAGGCTTTTCTGAGCAGAAAGAAGCCTGACAGAACCTAACTTGAGCTTTGGAGCTGGACGACCTGGAATATGTGGTCTGTTTTGATGACCCACCACGTTTCCTCATGCTGATCCGGGCGAATTGCACATAATATGCAATCCTGAACTGAATAAAGGCCTTGCACGTAAGATATGCGGCTACAGCTGCGGGCTAGCTCGATTGCAGAATGCCCAAAATCCAACGCCCGAAACCATGCCGTGTCAGCCAATTTCCCTGACTTTCGCATGAAATCCATAAAGGCCCTGAAGCGACTGCATGGCTTCTTCGCCCTTTGCAATGCCCCGGAATCGCTCACATTACCGCTCCAAGTCCAGGCCCCGTCCCTGGGATGCGGGCCCTGGAACAGCAGCAAGCCACTCTGCGTAACCTATGGTAGGGTTGTCACTCACTAGGATCAGGCTTTGAGGAGGCTACCCCTTCCTAGAACCAAAGAACAACTTGTCGACCCCCTCGTCCCCCCCTCGTCCCCACAACGGTCATGATGCTTCTCTCTGCTTTGCAATTCTCATCACACTCACTTGCTTTTGGTGGCTATCAGAAATCATCATGATAGATTCCCCTTGGCTTGAGTACCAATTACTGAAGACCAAGCGTTAGGCATTGAAGGGACGAGGCCGGGAACAACACTTAGGGAAGTTCCTTCAGAAAACTCTTCGACGAAAGCTCGTGAGCTGCAAGGCTAGGCCTTTTGCTTGGCGCTTTGTTGCTTAGCAAGCTATCGGTCAGGGGTGAGTTGGCTTTCTGTTGGTGCATGGTCGGCATTTTGAGGGCGAACAAACAGACACTCTTAATCATCTTCACGCTGCCAAACACTGGAACTGCTAACGTGATGAATGCGGAGATATGACTAAATTACGAGCATCTCCCCTCTTCTCTGGTTCTGGTTCTGGTGGTTGCTCTTTTCATTCTATAGATTCCATGCGTCGGGAACGCTCTGCAAACACTCCTTATTCTTTCTTAAGGGGATTCGAGGGGCAAGCCTTCTAAACATGTTCAGGACAAGACATGTTAATCTTGCTCCCAACACTGTCCTTGAGGCAGAGGATGGGCAAAGGATCTGTTACAAGGGCGGGGAAGTCAAGGCTAAGTTCTTTTGGTGTTGCTTGCTTGATGGCAGTTGCTTTGTGCTTGGATGAATTGCGCTACTGGAGAGAGGCTCCGGATGTCAGAGTTGAAGCCAAGGACTTCAGGAAGCCTCCGTCTGTAGAACGTGCTCATTAGCCCGGCATGCTGCACAAAAACAGGCCATTGGCTCCGAGCATCCCCCTTGAACATCTGCACTGGAGAAACTCGTGGAGAGGATGCTCTGCAGGTGACCAAATCAAGCAGAAAAGCGTGCAGCGGGCATGGCCGAAGAATCCATGAATACACTCTGCGGTCAAGCTCTCCTGAAGCATGCTGCCAGCATCCCTGAACCACGTCGTATAATTTTCACCCCCCTAAAAATGTCAACCCTTTGCACTCCCAAAAGTGATCAAGTCTTCCTAGGGCCCTTAGCAAACACCTGACCCTACCAAGTTGCTGGCTGGAAAGCCTCACATAAGGACTTCATGAAGGAGCACCCTGAAGCCAGGAAGTTCTAGGGCCCCTCAAATCCCTACGTATACTCATAAGGCCTTTATTCCTGCATAACTACCTCTGTACCAACACTAGGGAAACCCTGTCTGAGCCGTACATACATGAATAGTGCGCACCCCCGATCTGAAAACAAGTCCTTAGCAGGGTCAGGCTATGTCAGCTTCGTGGCGTGGATGTTGGAGCTGGGCCGCGCCGCTGGGTGAGATGTACCTGTCTGCTGGGCTTGGGCTTCACGATTTGGAGGTCCCGGTCATAACAAGACAGGGATGAGCGAGCGAATTTGTCTAGCTGTGCACGAAGAATGTTGGGATGCAAGTTATGAGGACCACATCAGCTGCGGTCATGATGACGGCAGGTCTCAAACAACTTTAATTTATCTTCTGCCATAGAACCACAGAAGTCATCCATGGATTTGAGCAGTGGAAGGCTTGATTTTGCAAGCATAGGTGAGATACTTGCACGCACTCAGCATCGGGCGCAGGGCTTTTGCCGGCAGAAGAAGGCTACATGTTGGTGGAGCACGGATTAAACCTAGCAGGCAACCTAGGCAAACGATTTGCGTCATGTGCTCACGTCCGGCTTGCTCCTTTCTGCTAATCTCTTTGCTCAAGAAGCTGTTCCAAGCGTTGTGACTCTGGCCATGCTACTCTTGTTAGCTTGGGCTTCTACCTTGCGGGAGCTTTGAAGCAGCTTGGAAGCCATCTGTGTGTGGTATTGGGCAGCACGGGGTTACAAAGCCTGTTTCTCGCGAGGTGCGCGTACGCAGCCTGTATCCGAGGTTGCTCCCGGTGTCCGTGCACCCAAACATTCAACTTCAGGCAAAAGATCGTCCCAGCACAACCTGCAACATCACCTGTCTTTTCCGCACTCCCCCCTGGGGTTTCAGCTCCTTAGAAAGCCAAACCTCGAAACTCAAAGCATGTTTGCGCCCGCTACATGAATCGCCAGCACCAGAAAGACAAAGTTTCCAATTGTATTCCGGAGACACTGCTAACTTCAAGGTCACTTTTTGAATTCACATGACCCTTTGTATAACATCCCACGAGAACCAACTGAAAGAAACCAAAGACCAATTGACCAATAGCCACTCAACACCTTGTCATCACAGAACGCTGAAGACAACAACCCCCAAATCCACCAAAGTATCAAGCCCTTGAACATGTCAATCACGAACCCTAAACTTACTAGTTCTTAGTAGGAGGTACTGAAAATGATGAGGGGATTATGTTTGGGTTATATTCCCCCATTCCCCACTCCCCCCAAACCCCAAACCCCAAAAGCAAAGTCCCCACGCCTCAAAGTGCGAACACCGTCCACGACCGCCACCTCGGAGCTCCAGCCGAATGGGAGTGCCTGGCAAAGTTCTGCGATGCGATTCTGTCTGTTATTGTGGTATTCGGGATTTAGGGTTCAGGGTAGCAGTACTTTTCAGATCCCATAACTATAATCCCTATATGCCCAATTGTCATTTGATTTTCCATGTGAATCTCGAATTAAGCCTGTAGTTACCCTCAGAAGATATGATTCCTGCGAGTTATAAGACTATTATTGATTTCTCATTATTATTATTGTTGTTCTTGTTGTCGGCATAGTTCCCATCTATTGATTTTACAATTACTGCTAAACCGGCTGGCCTGGCTTCAGGGCTTGATTGGTTGTCTTGTATTTGTTAAGCATTTTCAGATGCGTGACAGCCCACTGTAAAGATTTTGCATTCGTGCTTGGACTGCGATCTGCTCACATGAGCTGACTTTGGCCCCTGGAACTTTGCATGTCCGAAGCCCTGGCCTCCAGAACCCACAAACCTGCACGGTGGTCACCACCTTCACCACCACCACCACCACCACCACCACCAACAACAACAACAACAACATCATCAAAAACAACTACCACAGCTATGAGTATCAACAGTATCAACATCTTTGGAAGCACGTCAGCCAGGCAGGACGATGCATGCCGAGCAGTTTGCCAGCCACGCTAGGTGTGTTGGACAGGGCAAGCCTCCGGCGGAATCAAGCAAACGCGTTTCCGAAAAGCCCCTTGGTGTCAGTGGCACTGTCGTTTTTTATACAACATGGAGCAAAGTGTGTAAGCATTCACTCACTTAGGAGAAGCTGAATTTGAATTTGCTTGGCTTAGGGGTTCAAGGACCCACGCTTCAGGAAACTTCTGATTGCAACATGGTGATACATGGAGCCACCAGCAGCTAACGTCAGGTGGTGTTGCAACTCAGAAAAAAACTTCTCTCTTGTAGTCTGAACTTCAGAGCTCTTCCAACAGAATTGCAACTAGAGAGCTCCACCTGGCTTGGTCCGAGATTGAGAGTGTAGGCCATGTCGGCCCAAGCTCTGAAACCTCCTGTAAAAGTTCCAAGAAGCTGATAATGAATTGAACTAATTAGACTTGGTCGATCAAATCAAATCCCACGCTTAACTCAGGAAATGTCTCCAAGAAGCGGCGGGAGCACTTTGCACAATCCAAGCATGAGGGCATCCATCCACAGCAAACGAGAATCGAAGGAAATTCCATACTAAAATTCCATACCTGCCTCAATAACCCGCTTGCATGCCCCAAAAGCTCAGCCCTCATCCCATGATCCCAGAGGAACCCTGACCTTTTGGCATCTCGCAGGCCAAGACACCTGAAACTTGCACCGGTCCAAAGGAAAGCAGGATCTGGAGTCACAGTCACATCTTGCGCCTGGCAGAAGCGGACCGATGGGTCGAGCGGCTTTTTGATACTACGTTTTTGCACTCTGAGCCCAAGGGTTTTGGAGTCTGGTGTTCGAATGCTTGCGGATTGTTCCCACTTTGCTGTTCACATCTTTGGGGTTGGGGTAAGGTAACGTGTTGAAGGGTGTCAGGGTGGAGGTCTTGTACGACTGACCGATCTCCTATTGCTCTGCACTGGTCATGAACTAGCGGAGATTTTCTGAAGCCGCCTTTTGAAGCTCGAAACTTTGTAACTGGCTCTGACCATCCCGGCAATGAGAGGCTCTCCGAGTTTACCCTGGGATTGTGCCGCGGGTGGGCGCTGGCAGTGGTGGAATGCGTGGCCGTGCAGCAAGAGCAAGGCCCCAGCACGACAGATGCAGATATACGAGAACTTGAACCACAGCAATACGGTGATTCTTAGACATGACAGCCTGCAATGGGATCTCGAAGCCATCGGAGCCCTCCGGGAAGGGCGCCGACTCCGCTAGCGAATGGAGGCACCAAACCTGTAGCGAATGCAACGTTTTGGAAGCTGAGTTTGGAAGATGATTCGATGGGGTGGGGGGCTTGGGGGCTCGTAGCGGAGGAATGGCGAGTGGCAGGGGATCCTGCAGGTTTGGGGATGCGGACGTTGTTGGAGGACTTGCTGCCTTTGGCGTTCGAGGTTTTTTCTGGCGCCAAACCCTGAATCCCAACTCTCCCTGCATTACCTCCTGCTTGTCTCAAAGGCGGTCGGGGTGCCGCCCGACCTTCGAGAGTACAATGAAGGCCCAGCTTAACTATTGTTACTATTACTATACTGCTACTGCGGGTACTATTGTTGATCTTGCTATTCCTTCTACCTTTACTAAAGCCGGGCTTTGAGCATGGAACCCGCAAGGAGCTGGTGTCGCGCTGGTACTCCACCAAGGGCACTTCCAAGGTGAACCTCGGAGAGCAAACTAGTATGCAGAGTCATAGTAGCAGTAGCAGCAGTCATATGTTCAAGTGATGTATCATGAAACCTACCTCAAAGTGATGTGGCTAAATGGCAACACTCAGTTCGTCCCTTTAAACCCTGAAAGGCGCCAAAAATCCGCTATGCAAGACTTGTCACATCTTGGAAGCCCAGGTTTGGAGAGCTTTGGAAGTGCAAAGACAGATCGGTCAGGTTGTCTTTGACGGGGCAGGGAGCAGAAATGATTGTTGTTTTCTTGCCGGTTTATATTTGTTCTCAATGGATTAAGCTGAATTTCGGCTTAAGCAGATAAGTGAAAATCTGTAGCGTCGTAGAATGTACAAGAGAGGAGTCCAGACAGATCACAGTGGACCGTCCAAATGAGAAATAGAGAAAAATATTGCGGTGCGCATTACGCTTCAGCTGCGCTACACTCTAGATGCCTTAGTTAGGCTTCCTCGCCCATCTGTGAACCTAACTTGCCCTTCCTGGACTGCAAGCCTACCAATGCCCCCCCGCTCCCGGTTCATGAATGATATCTTCCAGCAAGGGTTTTGCTTTTGCTTGCCGTCACAGGTTTGGAAGGAAACCTAACAGGTATTAATGTGCCCAAGACCCGCGCTCACGGGGAAACTCCGGATCCATACCAACGATGACAGGCCTCGGCAAATCAAAGCACAGAATCTGCAACGCGTTTGAGCTCTGTGGCTGACGTCTAGGTCAGGAGGTCCAGTTCATCGTGTCGAGCCGCATACTTCTTCAGCGATAAGAGCTGAGGAATTCAAGTGACAAAAGCTCAGCTCATGTTCTGACTACAACATGCCCGACATCTTTCGGTGAAGCTTAATAGCATGCGCGTTCAAGCCTCAGGTTACGGTACTACTCGAGCCCATAAATTCCAGCTATTTTCTTGTCTCTGCCTTCTTGCCTCAGAAACAGCGGAAGACCTGCTAGGGCGTCCTTTCCTCGCTACTCCTCCCCGTGCTCAGCTGCTTCACATGCTGCCGTGTGCTGCTGTGTCCTTTCTTTGCTTTAGATGTTCGATTCCCGCTGAAACTCAGCTGCTTGACCTGCAAAGGTGGGCCGTTGCCACGAGTACTGTCACCTACACCATTGCATGTGGGAAAACCACGCTTGTGATCACTGGTGTCATTGCCAGTTTCATAGACTATCCTTGTGAATTGTGTTTAGTAAGAGCTGGTCTTGCAGGTCAATTTGGAGCTGTTCATATCAGCAAAGCAAGATCAACAGCTCAACAACAAATTGCATCCCCCCCGGCACCAGAATCCCAAACTTACAAGGTGCCCATATTGAAAGCCCCACCTCATACTAGATATGGGCTTGCTCAAAAATTAGAGTCACCAAACACACCCCAGAACAGTAGGAGTCCTGCATACTCTAAAACTTGGACAATGCTTGGCGCATTGCCTGCAGTGTTAACGTCAGAAGCCGCCAACTCATCCTGAATCTAGGGCCGCAGCGGTATTTCCACTGATCCGCGGCCTGGCACGCCCCATAAAGTTTTGGGTGTAAGGTTCTGGGCAAGTGGGATGTACCGAAGGAAGGGTTGGAAAAAAGAAAGGAGCTAGGCAGCACCTGCAGCACGTGTGCGTTGCCAGGCTGCTTGAGCAAAGCTGGCCGTGCCTTCATAGAGGACGCCAGCACTAAAATCTCCAGGCACCACGGTGCCTGTCTGCTTCCTGGCCCAGGGCAGCTTCTGGGACTGAGGATGAAAAGACTTAACAAGCCTACTGTGGCTATTGGTAAGTGGATTAGGAGTAAATGGTGTCTTGAGAGTTGGTGCTGCGGGAAGTCCTGCATGATAGAAGGGCCTCATAAAATGCCGCTTGCTGAGGACGTCATGCAGAGGCCGAAAGGCTCCGCGCCCAAGCTCTAAGGGTTTGTTTTATTACCAGCCTAACTATGTCGCAGAATACGGCCGCCTATGTAAGCCTGTTACACATGCAATCCTTGGCCGCAGCCCAGATTGGACCTGTCCAAACACCGCGCAACCAGGTGGTTGGGGGGGGGAGTGGGCTGTCTAGAAGGATGAACCATTTTTGGTCCTGGGGTGGGGTAGACTCTGCGTAGCCGAGCTGAGGCCCCAAGCAAGTCGCATGGTTGTCCCAGAAGTAGCATTACCTCATTATGGCCCCAACAAACATCGCAAACGAATGCCCAGCAGCTTGAGCGAAATGCAAGCCCCAAATCCCTAAAAAATCAAGCTCTACACCTTGAATTGAATCATCCATCCTCAAGAATAAGAGGTTGTCCTGGCGATGCAGGTCACTGTTCCCGGCATTCGTACCTGCTGGTTCAGAGAATGTATATGGAATGTAGATGAAGACCGTACATCTGTATGAGCTCCCCTATACGGGTGGTTGCATAAGAAACTGTTTGGGCTGGTCTCTGTGGTCGCTTGTCAGATAATTCTGTTCAGTCTTCTAGACTCCAGCCGGGCCCTTCATGGGGAAGGGCTGTACTGCTTTGCAGGGTGGTAGGAGGCCTGGGGCGAAGGGCCAAGGCGTTCAGTTCACTGGGGTTGTGTGTCTCGTTTGGGGTTTGGATCAAGGTTTTTAGATTTTGGAATACGAGCCCTTCTTAGGCCCCTTGCCTTTCCTGCCTGCCCTTGCCGGAATTCAGGTGCATGCCGGATTGGTGCCGTCGCTTCAGTGTACAGAATCCCAGCTTGGGAAAAATCCGCGCACCCGACGTAGCAAACAGGTTGGGCTCCATGTGGCTTTTTCTCGCTACACCCAATGCATCAGGAATAAACATCATAAGAACCTTATGTTTCTGCAGCCCTGTTGTGATGTCGCGTCTGCCCTGTGAAGGCCCCGAACCCTGATATGCGCGAAGCACACTGAAGTTTGGCCTTTAAAGCAGTCCAGAACCAAATCAGACTACCTGAAGCGGAGTTAATTCCAAATTCATAAGCCATACTTTACAATGCCCAGCCTCCAGTTTCAGTCGCAGCAAGCTCCGGCTCGATGGTGGATCTGTGGCTGGACTGACCTGTGTCTTTGCAGTTTGGGATTCAGGGTTCAGTTAGTGCATAGGTTTGAGATCTAAAGTGTGTGAGTGTATGAATAAGATTTTCATGTCAGGGCTTGAGGTTCGGAATGAACTGGGCGCGGAAAACTCATACGAGGATCCCTGTGAAAGTAGTACACTCACCCACGTGCGAGTCTTTCAAATCCGTAGAAATCCTCAAGCCCAAGCTCCTAGAGCCCTCAACGGTGTGTGATGTTCATGGCCGACTTGCATGCTCAGCATCATCTAGAGGGTTGTTGAGGCTACTTCCATCTCGAGCAACTCCCATGTGGTCTACCTGCAGCAAATGACTGAGCAGAGCTGTCCTAGGCTCAGGCCTTGTCGACGACCGTAGCCAGCTCGAAAGGACCAAGGCCTTAGACACAAAAAGCACGAATCCCGTGCGAGACTCTGCTTGGCAAACTTGCAGATATCACAGACCTCTTTGAGAGTTGGCAACTCGGGAAGCACCTGTGTTACACCCAACTAGATCACCTTCATGGGCTACATGCAGCCTTAGAATTTCGAATTCGGCATGGGAATCTGCCAGAGCTATGCTGCCCGTTTAGGGAATCCTACCCCACACTTCCGGTATACAGCGGTCTGATTCTGGCTGGCCATGTTAGGTGTTCGCCACACTCTGCTTTGGTAAGATAGGCTGTAAGCCTGTAAGCACGATAGGGTAAGCTCTGAATACTTGAGTCAATGGCTTTCCAAGTGCCAAGGGTGATCAGTCCAAGTCGCAGGCGGCACCAGAGTTATTCAAAAACACACAGAACCGTTCAGGTTAGACCCCTTCCGCCAGCGGCCGTGAAACGGGCACAGTAGCACGACTGCTTCAGTCAGACTCCAAGTTTCCAGGCATGGTATAGAACTTACTACGACGACGTGTTTGATTGATTGCTACGACCCTGCCTAGTCAGATCCAAACGATTTTCCGGACCCGGCTTGTTTATACTCTGCAAGCAAGAGGCTGTTCATTGGTGCAGCCGTGCCACCTCCAGAGAACCGGGCATCTGGATCAATTTATGCTCGCGTGCATACACGAGTCCATTTGGCACGGCCTGCACACCTAGATAGGGGTGCAGAGAGTGCAGACTGCATACAAGAGGGCATCGGGTCATACCGCAGATTCGACAGAGAAATCTCTAATTACTCATCATGGCAGCTCTCTCGGCAAAATCCCTGACGTCAGGAAAATGGTCTGGATGTTCCTGCTTGGTCGTCAGAAAAGCGGCCACTATTAGATTCTTAGTTGGTTTTGGCGTGATCGCTGCAAGTCCAGCTCACAAGGCCAGAAGTTCTAGGGCGTTTTTATACACGCATACCAAGATTCATAACCTGCATCACCAACGGAAAGATTCTGGACAAAGTCTGCAACTCCGGCCTACATGCTAGCACTTCACACTCAACCAGCACATTTGCCAGACTTAGGCACATACCGTGCTCCTACAAAGTCCTCAGCAATTGAGGTACGAAGCCCCTACTAACTTCATGATAGACTCCTATAGAAACCTTCAGAGTTGCCTTCAGAAGCGACGCCCAAGAAACACAGGACGTAGAAGCCAGCTGAGGCCTCCGGCGGTGGACGATTGCTGTCAGGCTTGGCATTCACAGTACGGCGCTGGCAGAAGTATACTTGGGCTGTGGGTAATAAAAACGTCACAGCCAACTTCTCCACCAAAGGCTTCAGAAGGCGAATGCTCAGAAGGAAGGCAATACCCGGATCCTCAGCAGCCCCACTTGTGATCTGGGTGCACTTACAGATGCCATACCCACTGGGCAGTGCTCGTATGCTTCTTGAGATCAATCAGAAAAGAACCTTCAAAGCGGCCAGCAAGAATGCCAGCCCCTGCAATGAACATTGACTCATGCCCCAGTAAGGGGCCTCTGTTCGGAAATAGCCGGTCTGTCCCTGAGTTACGCCCTGGGCTGCAGGTGGCGCCTCGGCGATCACTACATTGTAACAAGGAGGCGGGTGTAGGGAAGTGGGACTCGCGGATTTCCACGACATTATGCTCCACTTTTGAGAGACCCAGAACATGGCTTCTGCCAAATATTGATTGAAGGATTTGGGATCAAGGCTGGGTGGGCTTCAGGGAAGGAAGTCAGAATAAGGCGTTGGAGGTCGGTTTGGGGGATCAGGATTGGAGCAGGTCTACTTTGGAGCGTGTGGAGCTTTGGGATCACGGGTCAAGGATTGCGCCTTAGGCCTTAGGCTTGGGGGATCTAGGACTGACAGTTGAGGACTGGGTTGCCCAGTCTTTTCTTGTGATAGTTGTCTATGGCCTTCCAAGAAGGCACTTTTTTGGCTAAAGCTGTCCCCAGGTTGTCAGTTCTACACACAGAGGATGGATAGCCATCCACATCTCATGCTTGCGCGGGCTCTGCGATGGCTGTGCGGCGTAAGGATTCTCGTGGTAAAGCCATCGAGTTCCTCAAGATTACTATGTTCTGAGACACCTTGGCATCCTCCTGAAGCTTCACTAGGTCAGCCAGTCAAGGGCTGAACGAGCTGACTATGAATCTGCAGAGTACAATGTGCAGCGTCTGGGGTAGGCGGAGGCAGGCTGCAGGATTGGCCTCATTTTGGCCAAATTTCCACGAGTTCGAAGGTGTGTTCTTGGTTTCTTTCAGCTCACTAGCTGACATTCAACAACAGTGGTTGGCTGTCTTGTGGGTAGAAAATTTCAGAGACCGCCTATGTGAAAACTACTCCACTTCAGCAAGCCCCACAAAGCCTATAATTATTTGAGCAACAAGCCACGCATGCGGACGCTTTCCAACGCTTCGCTCACTTTGAAACGATTGCTCCTTTCCAGAGTACTAGGCCGCTGTGTGGAACATGCAGGAGAACATCAGACAAGCTATCCAGGGTTCATTTAAAGTGTATTTTCGCAATGCTGCGATCAGCCTCGCGGTCTTGCTAGGGGGGGAGGGCGGGTGGCTTCCCAAAGGGAGATTGTTGAGAATGCTGTAGAATGATGTCAAGACCGGCGTGAGTCACACCACCGCAAACCAGCTGTAATCTTAAACCTTCCGGCCCTTCCTTCTGTCCTTTCGAGTCCAATGCAAGGATGCGGCCAATGGTTATGGTTGATGGTGGGGCGTAGGTCGACCAGCTGGTGGAGTCTGAGGGGAGTATGACTGTGTGGGTATTCTGATGTGCTCCCTGCACCTGTACAGTTGCAGATCCGAGAACTCTGGGTATTCAGATCCTCAGACTGCAACACAATTGGCGGCAAACAGATAGCGCGAAGGTCATGTTTCAGCATCCAAAGTCTAAGGCTATTGGGATCTCTACGCCATGCCTACATCTTGAAGGCTCTCAAGAAAGGGCAGATGACTCTGAGCCTAAACATCACGCGCTCAAGGCAACACCCTGAAAGATGAGGCTCATCTCAGGTGGAGGCATCCATCCTGCAGCGTGACCAGCCAGGTATAATATTTTGGGGTTCTACAGGGTTCATATATGGATAATGGAAAAGAAAATGGAAACTACTATAGTCTATTGGTGTTATAAGGGTCACTTATCAAGGCGTCAATCCTGCATCGCCCGCGACACTTGGCGTGCGGGCGGGCGTCGTGGTTGGCGAGGCTTTCAGGTTTGAGGACGTCTGGGTTGGACCGAGTTTGGTGCTGGAGCTCTTGTTAACACGGCCTGCAGACCTTCATTGATTGATGGAACTACTTAGAGGATTTGTGGCTGTACTGCTCCATGTTTCTGCTGAACATATCTCGAAGAAATCACGAGCCAAGCGACACAGCTACTTCCGGCGCATCTTTCGCACCGCCTTCGCCTCAGTTGAGCTGCAACGCGACCAGGCTGGGGATTGCATCATTGCATCAAGTACTTTAGGGTGCTGTGTCGAATGTCTTGGAGTCTTGGAGATTAACCTGGGATTCTCAGATTTGGGACTTTTCACTGCATTGCGCCTGGAAATGCTGGTTTAATCCGACCGAGTATAATGCAAAAAGATGACCGCCAAGAATGTAATCCAGGGCTAGATGCAAAGCTTTGCAGACTAACCACACTTTCGCAGAGCAACCAGATGCGGTCCCCAGTGCTAACAGGACTCAAGATCGTCAATCTCACATGGGACCAAGGGATAAGCCCCTATAATGGCTGAAAATCCAAACGCAGCCGAGATCGCCCCACTGGAGGTAGTGGTCTCCAAAACCAGCTTTCCTTGGCAATTGCTAGGCGCTCATTGTCTCTTGAAGATGGAGGTTGAGATAAGGGTGTTGTGGACCAGCTCAGCACAGCGTCTCAAAAATAGTAGAAATTCAGAAAGTTAAATGTCCTATGCCCCACTAAATGACCCTTCATATTCAGCTCGTCCCCCAATTGCTGCGCCCCAGAGAGATAACCTCGTGTCCGCCAAGCCCCGGAGATGGCAAGACAAAGTCCAGAATTCAGAAAATTAAGGTTTGAAGAGAGCAGTATGGTTCAGGGAAAAGGGTTTACTGAAACTTACAGATGTGACTGTTTCTCACTTCAGGGACCCTATATGAACAAAGAGGATGCCCCCTAGACGAGCCCCAGAATGGGGCCCCACGCATCCAGAGAGAAACCATAATGAGACATATGATAGCCAGATATTGACTGAGCCTTGCGCCCAGACCCAAGCCTAAAGCTGTGAACCCCTATGTTTGGCAACAAAATCAATTTCAAAATCATCTGTGCCCCTTCAGCAAACATTCACCGAAAACACTGGAATGTCTCAACAAACTCTTCTCAGTGCGGCTGAGGAGCCATCCCCGTCGATGAATCGGCGCGATGATTCCTGCAACGCGATGCAATTCTGCACACTGTCCACTCTCTGGGGGCCGCGACTGCCAAACTGTCATAAAGGTCATGCACGGGGCTCACGTCCTTCTGGTGCCATTATACTGCCATGCTGAAAGCAGTTGTGCAGAATGGGGACTCTGGCTCAAAGCACCCCTCGCCAAAAAACAACAGAGAGAATGTATTTATCCTTGGACCTCGCAGGTACTGTGGATGGGAAGCCATGTCTTCTCCAGGTAGTCTAGGTCCTAGGTGTCTTGCGCATGTGCGTATAGAATCTGTAGGGGTCTGGGGTTTCCCAGGAGGTGGGAACAAGCCCGCAGACACCATGAAGATGGTGGTTGTGGTGGGCATCCGGCTTCTCGCCCCGAGATCTATGAAAGAACAATCCCACATGATGCTGCTGTAACAAACAGTTTTGAGCTGTGAGGAGGTGCGTGCACTTCTGGTGACGCGAGTGAACATAGCCGGTTGAGAACCTCTTGACCCTGAACGCCAGCCCACAAAAGCTCCTAACAGACCTCAATCAAATTGTCAAATCAAACTTTTAAATTCCCACAGCTCGAGCAATGAGGTTTGGGACGTCATGTTACCACAAAGTCCCATGTTTGCTCTACCTCTCGTGAAGCTTGCAGATCAGAGATGTGAGAATTCACAAGGCCTTTTCGGTCTTCAGAACCAGCACAGGGCCCTCCCACACAGCAGTAGCCTGCGTGGGGGGGGGGGGTTCTCCAAATCAGAATACCGTTGTCCGGGAATTTTGGGTCACACTATGCGGACAACAAGTAAGTTATAGAAGCTTTTTCACGAGGGTTGCTTTGACGACGACAGCTTTCGGAGGGAGTTGGCCACCTGGTTGGGCGTTTCAAAAAGACAGGACTCCTCCCTCAGAATCTTAGAAGCTCTACTTAATTGGCGTCGTTTTCCAACACACCGAATGGGGGGCAGAATCTCGAGCCCAGTGCGCTTGTTGTTACTCATCTTCATGCGCAAATACACTGGTCTGAAGGTGGGTATTACTTTGAAGTTTGGATGATTGAGTCGCAGTTCACTCTAGCCATGCACCCCGAAAATGCCTATTACTACCAAGCCTTACCCTTTAATTACTTCGCAAGATAAGCAAAGTTTGAAAAGCGAAGAGGGATTCGAGCGGCCAGTGTTGGTTCAAGTTCAGGCTGGACCTTGGAAGTTGTCGATTACCTGGGAGCTGAGAAGTGAAACAGCTCACTCCCCGAACTGCGTGCTAGCAGCGCTTACATTTTGAGTGCAGGGAATAGATTGCGAGGAACAATCTCAATGTACATTTACAAAGTGACGCGACTCTTGCAACCATCATCACTTTGGGATCGGACCCTTTGCGGCTTACGCCGTCGTATTTCAATGATGGGATGGGCTGCTCAGGCGCAGCGTCTCCGAAGCAGCGTTCAGAATCAGCCAGCTCAGACTGCAAGATGATGTGTCAGGCCTTCATTTCCGTGTCTGTGGCGGGGTCTGTGTAGTCAAACCTCGGATAAGGCTTCCTCGGACAGGCCTTAAGCTGGCTTGCTGCGAAAGACATGGATGCCTGTGCGTACACGTGTTATGGTTGTTGGGATCCATCCAGCCTGCACCTAGTTGATTTTCATAACACGGGTTATTCAGTACAAAGCGCGCACGATCACTTTGCCATGACAAGAATGGTTACAGTCAGGCCTGGCTCATGGCCCAGTCCGACCAGACGAATGGCCCAAGGAAGGATTCTTCCGGACCCGGCAAAGACCCCAGGAATCTATGGATAATGGAAAATAAAATGGAAACTACTATAGTATATTGGGGATATATTGGGATAATGGAAAAGAAAATGGAAACTACTATAGTATATTGGGGATATACTGGGAAAATGGAAAATAAAATGGAAACTACTATAGTAACTGTACCAATATCTGGGTAGGCCCCTGGAATATTTAACTGCTCGAAAGTGCAGCCTGAGCAACTCAGCTCCGTGGGTGCGAATAGTACACTCCTTCAGGGGTAAGGTCTATTGGGATAATGGAAAAGAAAATGGAAACTACTATAATGGGTTATAGGGATTATAGGGTATACATTGGGGTAATATTGGGATAATGGAAAATGAAATGGAAACTACTATAATGGGTTATATAGGGATTATAGGGTTTATATTGGGGTAATATTGGGATGATGGAAAAGAAAATCTTAATGGAAAATCAAATGGAAAAGAAAATGGAAAATGAAATGGAAACCCTGAACCCTTATTGTTATCACACTCCTTCAGGGCAAAAGGCGGGTAAGGTAAGGTCAGCCCCCTGCAATCAGCATTTCAAGTGGCCATCCCAATATTACCCCAATATATACCCTATAATCCCTATATAACCCATTGTAGTAGTTTCCATTTTATTTTCCATTATCCCAATAGACCTTTCCTCCTGCTCCTGCCTGGCTTCCAACTCCTACTGACGCCTCGAAATAGGAAAGGTGCGTGGCATAAGCCCCTAGGCATTCTGCTTCACCATCTTATTGTCGAGATTCGTGATTTTTCGGTTCCCAGGTTGAGCCCCCCCACGACCCTAAATACTTCGAGCTTTGCCTTCTGACTGCATTTAGTATCATCATGTACTTCTCTGTAGTTCGCATCATGAACCACTCTGGTGGCACAACATCTTCTTCAGTGTGAAAGTCACTGAGCAGAAGCATCCAGAAGCGTAAGGAAAGCGTATGTGCTCCCAGCTGGTGGCTCCATGTCCCAGCGGTTTGACCCCAGCCTTGTTTCCCATCGGGGTCTTCCCCGTGAGCTCGATGGTGTCACCAGATTGCGCGATGTGAAATTCCTAAGGTAGTGGGACTTCAGCGCCCGAAGTCCCTCCCAACCACCTAGTATCCCTTCTCGTGAATAGGTACAACAACTCTCTCTGGGGTTTCCCCCTCCCCACTAAGTAGTTGCAAGTTTTGGCACCAAAGTTACCATGCAGGCGGACATGATGCTTTCAAGTAGTGTTGCACTGGACTGTGTATAGACCTTGTTTAATGTGTTCTGGAAGGCCCCTTGTTCCATTTCAGCCAATTGTTTGAAGACCATGCTTGGTGTTTTACCTGTTTTCGTTTTGGGGCCCTAGAAGAATTCAGACCATCTCCTTTGAAGTTCTCCCCAGAGCCCTTGTCACAGCGCAGGACGCCAGAACGCCTCTTTTCTGTCTTTCTAAGGCCCTATTGCTAGGCGCGACCCTAGTTTAAACTCAGTGCAGCATGAAGCAAATACTATGGTAAGAGTGCAGCTGTACGAGCTAGCCAGTCCTGCCTGAACCTCACAAGCTCAAGAATATTCAGAGGACTTCCCCGAATGATCTACTTTTACTGCTACTGCTCCGCAAGGTAAAGGTTACCCTAAAGCGTCGACCCGCAAAAACTGACACTAATGAGTCAAAGCAGCCATCACGTTGACTCCATAACCGATACCGTACCTGAACCGCAAGAAGGGCCGACTGCCAATTGCGGCTCTAGGCTTCCTTCACGTTCATGGTTTGGTCTCCCAAAAAGGTTTAGGCAGGGATTATGCTTAGGTTCCAGGCTAGACCAGAGGCCTGGGGCATTTAGATCTTAGAACCGCTCACCCACAAAGACCCGCACCCTCGCGGCCCCTGGACCCCCACCCCAGCCAGACCCCCGCAGCTCCGCACATGTCTGTCGAGGCGGCACTTATGCTAGCGTTTGAATGAAGGATTGACGGTCACCGACCCCCGAGAACATGAAAACGGCGCCTGCCAAAAAAGTGAGTTGTGTCGTCCATGGGTCTTGAGAAGACTCTACCTAATTGAGCAAGATGCAATCTGCCAGCCCTCCAGTCCCATAGTGGCCCCAGGTTGTGGACTTCCCTTCCAGTTGCAGCGCAGCTCAACCTACAAAGCAGCCCTGCAAAGCAGCATCTCCACAGTAGGGAATGAACCGGTGCTTCATGCGGCCACTTACGCACGCAATGCATGTGGTAGGGGTTGTGCAGTAAAGTGGCTCTGCAGGACCCACACGCAGAAATCTCAGCCCTCAACACGAGACTAGACCTGACAGCTCAACCTCTAAGGGCGCCAACGGTCAATGTTGGATGTGAGGCCTAAGCCTGAAAGCCGGAGATCCTTTACTTCGGATAGGTGTGTAGCTCTTGGATAGGCCCACCATCAAATCGCTAGTGTTGGAGGGAGCACAACGATGTGCCCTGTGGCAATATAGTTTCAGGTGTGATGTAGCACGGCAGCAAGTCCTTCAGGCATTTGTTGGCGTCCACACTCCCTCAAAACCCCTACATGCTGCAACTTGACAGAGCCAGGCACATCATCGTGCGCTTCATGTAGCCCACCCCCATGTCTTCCAGAATCTTGTCGATGTCTCCCTCCACGCTGTCCTGCTGCAAACTGCTGCCGGTGGCAAGGGTCCAAGTGCAGCCTCAAAAAGATGCTCCACACCTTGAAGGAATTTTGGATCAAGTCTAAGGTGCCTCTCAAAGGTTTCATGATTTGCATTCTAGAAGAAAGCTTCGTGCAGTGTAAAAAGATGCTGGTAGTTACAACGATATACAACGTGAGGGGAATGAGCGTGTCTTCTGGCTGTGAATTTTGGATCCCATAATGGAACAAGCGGTCCATGATCCACTCGCCGCTGAGATTTCCCATTTGTTGCGTCTGGGTGTGCTGTCTACGTCCGCTGGCACCCTAGCGCCTGAAACCAGACAAAGACTGTACAGGCCAACGGCTGAGGCCAACGGCAGCAGATCCAATCCAACTCCTGATTTCTCGGATGATGTGTCACGCTCAGTAATCTCTTTCACCTAGCGGATGTTGAGCAACTTGCACCCTACATCGAGTAGCATAAGGATAGCTGTCAACATTGGGATGAAAGAGTGGAACTTAGGCTCAGGAAGAGGGGTGACTGTTGTTCAGGGATGTTGCCTGTATCTGACACACACACACACACACCACACACATCTTGAGCACCAGTGAGAGCAAGAGGAGAAAAATGCCTGTGCAGGCAGGACTAGGTCGCCCCATCTTTGCTGCAGTGTTTCAACCTCCTTTACTTCGGTGCTCACAGCCTTTCAATGGTCCCAGGATCAAGACGCGGGAAGCCATCCCAGGTGCAAATCCCAAATCGTGTGAATTATAGACTTTGGACACTTGCACAAGCACGATACGATGTACAAGTTTAATGCGCAGCGAAGTCGGCGTAGGCAAATGTTGCAGGATTGGGCCTCATGATAGCCACCTGTTCTCAAAGTTCTAGAAGTTTCCAGAATCCGAAAAAAAAAGAAGTGCAGCTAGCATTCAGAAACTGTGGTCGGCCCTCTAGTGGTTGAACAGCTAGCTCAGGTTTGCAGAGACTCAAACACCACTCGGCTTCGTCAAGCCCCCTATCGTAGGGACACCACACAGCCAATGAATTTGTAGCAACTAGCCATGCATGTGCCCACTTTCCAACGCCTTGCTCACTTTGAGACGCTCGCTCCTTTCCATAGTACTAGGCTGCTCTAGCGAACATTGTGGAACATGCAGGAGAGCATCAGATAAGAGATCTAGGGTTCATTCCAGGGCTTGCTGGTGCTGAAGCGTATTTGCGCGAGGCTACGATCTGCCTTGCGGTCTTGAGTTGGGCTTCCTTTACAGATCATTGCAAAGAGTTTGTCAGAGATGTGTAGCAAGACTTCGAGGCCCCGTGAGTCACACCGCCGCAAACACACTGTAATCTTAAACCTTCCCGCAGCGATCTTATCTTTACTTCTGTCCTTTCCAATCCAGTGCAAGGGTGCGGCCAACGGTTGTGGTTGATGGTGGGGATTGATTACATCGACCATCTCCTGGAGTCTTAAGGAGAGTACGGCTATGTGGGCATTCTGATGCGCTCCCTGCACCTGTACAGTTGCAGATCTGAGAACTCTGGGTATTATTCAGATCCTCAGACTGCAAGTTGGAACACAGTAAGGAGATGGCCAAGTCTCAGCAGCTGAAATAGAGTCCCCCATACTCCGCCTACATCTTACAGCTTCTCACGAAGGATGAGGCTCATCTCAGGGAGGCTGGAGGCATCGGTCCTGCAGCGTGACCAGCCAGGCATGCGTTCACTGATGAAGGCGTCAATCCTGCATTGCCCTTCAACACTTGTGACGCTGGCATCCTGTTTCAGAGGGGCCTTATAGCTGGGGATGCAATCGGGGGCTTTGAGGCTTGAAAACCTCTGCGCTAGACCACATTGGACGCTGCAGCCCTGATGAACATCTGTAAACGGCCTGAGTTAATGGAACTCCTTTGAGGACCCGTCGCCCACTGTTCCATGCTGATCGTGAACATGTTTCTAACCGTCACCAGCCAAGTCGCGCAGCTACTTCCTGCGCATCGTTCGCACTGCCTTCGCCTCAGTTGAGCTGCAAAGCAACTAGGCTGGGGATTGCATCAAGTCGTCCGGTGCTGGCTTTCTCAGATTGGAGCAGTCTTGGCCCTATGGTTTCGGCTGGCTGGGGGTTTTGAGTGAAGTCTGATGCCAGGAAATTCCGGTTGATCTAACTCAATGCCAAAGACGACCCCAAGGAAATAGCTTTACTTCCAGGTTGTGCGGAGCACCTAGACTTTCACAAGATTCAAAATCGTCTACCTCGAATGGGGCTATCAAGACGATGCCGAGTGAATCCGTGGAACCCCAGGCTAGCCCCCATGAATCCGTGAAATTCCAAACTCAGCCGGAGTCGCCCCACTGCAGGTAGTGGTCTCCAGGACCAAATTTCCTTGACACTTGCTAGGCGCTCATTTTCTCTTGAAGTTGTGGAGAGGCTGCTGTGGACCAGGGGAATATACAGTGCCTCAAGGAAAACTACTGGTGGGAAGTCATATGCATAAACGTCCGGACTGCCCAAGGGGTTTGGAGGGGTAAATTTGCCAAGTTCCAACGATAAGGCTACGGAACTCTCAAATTTCGGCTCATTCACTCATAGCGGAAACTAGGGGGAATAGCTTGTGTCTGGCAAGTCTCCGAGGCAAGCCAAGGTCCGGAATCCAGGGCTAAAGGTCTCTTCGGATGCAGATTCCGGCGTCTCTCAAGCCAGGGACGAAGCCCTGAAATTCAGGCCCGAGCACCCCGAGAGAAAACTTACTGAGACATACGGTGTCCATGGCGAATACATGCGAATATTGCGCCTGGGGCCCAAGCACAAACCCGAAGCTCCGAATGCCGATGTTTGCCAAACAGTCCACATTGAAATGACGCGCCCTGCTGTGTTTCAAACTTGCACCGAAACGCTGGGATGCCCGCAAACCATTCTCACTGTGGCCAAGGAGCCATAATCGTCGATGAAGCGGCGCGACTCTTCCTGCAACACCATGCAATTCTGCACACTGTCCACTCTCTGCGGTTCGCAATCAGAAGTGGCTTGCCTACAAGCTGCCAAACCATCATGAGGGTCATACGCAAGGCCCCGGTCATTCCGGTGTCGAATACAGCTATGCTTAAACCAGTTCTGCAAAAACTCTCTCGCCGGAGAAACATTGCAGAGCATTAATCCTTTTATCTTTTTGGACTTGCATCGATTGTATGGCCAGTCACGTCTGTTCTAGGATGCCTAGGGCCTAGCTGTCTGGCGCATGTTGCTATAAAATATGAAGCAGTCTGAGCTTTCATGCGGCCGGCAGGATGAATAAGCCTTGTGACAAGCGCATAAGAAGACCCTATGATGTTGACGTGTGTTTGTATGCTTGTGGTTGGCATCCGGTTTCCGCCGCTGAAACCTACAAGTATGAAAGAACATCCCCTGACGCTGCTGTAAACCAGTTTTAAGGCCTGAGGAGATGCGCGCACTTCTGGTGATGGAAGTGAATATAGCTGCTTGCGAACCTCTCAACCCTCCGAACCCCAGTCTGCAAAGGCCCCCAATGCTTGTTCTACCTCTCTTGAACCGCCCAGATTTGAGAGGTGAGAGTTCACAAGGCCTTGTCGGTCTTCAGAACCAGCACGGGGCCCTCCCAAAATGCAGTAGCCTGCATGTGGGAATTTCTCCACATCAGGGTCCGCTTTGGGGACTGTATATGATTGCTTCGATGACTATAGCTTTAAGATACAGTTGGCCGCCCCATTGGGTATGTCTTAAAGCGGGTCTTTTGAACCCAGATGGCAGGACACTTCTTCCAACATTCTTTCCAAACAACAAGTAAGCTTCTCTGGCAGAATTTCTTATCGCATGTGCGCTTGGCTTTGAGTGTTAATGAGCTCCAGGTGCAAATTTCCGGTGGTCTGAAGGTTGGTGTTGTTGAGAGCTCTGAGATTGAAATTTGGATGGTTGAGTCAAGTTCACTCTAGCCATGCATCCCGAAGATACCTATAAAGCCTTACCCTAAACTTCGCAAGATGAGGAAAGTTGCCGTTTCAAAAGCAGACAGGGATGAGCGACCAGCGTTCGTTCTCAAGTTCGAGCTGGACCTTGGAAATTGTGGACCTGGGAGTTAATAGGTGTACCAGCTCATTCCGCAAACAATGTGCCAGCGGTGCTTGTGTTGCGAGTGGTTGGAATATCTCCGTGCACGTGGGGCAGCAGTTCCTTCGAATGTTGCCACTTCGGCAGTCAACCATTCGGCGGCTTACGTCAGCATAGTTCTAAGTGAAAGGATGGGCTGCGCAGGCGCACTATCTGAATCAGCGATTAGAATCACTTGCCAGTTTACGCTTGTAGGCTTCCAAAAATTGCCGGCACCTTCGGAGGTGTGAGATATCTTGTCTCAACATCCCAACAACTGCTGAACAGCCATCAGCTCATGATTTTAACTGACAAAGCCTTCATCTCCTCGTCTGTGGAGGGTTCTGTGTAGTCAAACCTCAGATAAGGCTTGTCAGAGTGTACGTGCACTTTGTCTGCGATGCAAGAACATGGATGCCTGGCCACACATGTGAAATATGTTCGTCGGGGTCCAGCCAGCACCGTGCCTGCACCTAGCTGCTTTTGTGACATCAAGATGACAATGAAAACAAGACCAGGCGAAGCCCCGAACAAGGATTTGGGGACCTGCTAGCGCGCCCGAAACTGGCAATACTCATGTCATTATCATGGATCTGCCAGAAAGTGCAGCCTGGGAAACTCAGCACCATGGGCGAGAATTGTACACTCCTTCAGGGCCGGCATGTGTATGCTCAAACTCCTATTGATATGATACGGATACGCCACGAAATAACAAGAATTCTGAGTAAGGGTATCCTATCAGTGCGTACACTAGGAAAGGTCCGCGGCATAAGCCTCTACAGATTATGCTTCAACAATCTGATCGTCGAGATTCATGATTTTTCGGTTCCCAAGAGGAGCAGCCAGCAACCCTAAATACATCAAGCTTTGCCTTTGCCTTCCGACTACATCTTCCAAGGATGTCTTCAGCGTTGCACCACATTGGATTGATGAGTCCCCTTTACTTATTTGGAGACCTCGCATCATGAACCGCGTTTGTATGGTTAGGCGATAATGCCTTCTTCAGTGCTAACATCACTGAGTACAGAGCGCACAAACATGTATGGAGCATGTTGTAGGCTGTCCCAGCTGGCGCAGCAGCGTGGAACTATCGTCTACGGCAGGCAGCCAGAATATTCTCCCGCACGCTCCTACAATGCAGCGATTTGACTCTGGCAGCCTTGTCACCAATGGGGGTCTTCGCTGAAAGATGTATGGTGTCGCCAGACTGCGTGACTTCGAATTCCTTAGGCACGGGGACTTCAGCGCTCAAATCCCTAAACCCCAAACGCCAACACTCGAAACCCTAAAGCGTACTTAGCCTGCGTCAGCGTAGTCCCACCCCACCACTCATCATCCTTCCCCAGACCAGTGGCAACAAGCTGCTCTGAGGAGCCCCACCGAACAACCCAGAATTAATTACGGAGGGCAGACTTGATGCTTGCGATGGCAGACATTCTATGGCAAGATTAAAGTTGCTAGCTTGAGGCATGGCCAGTCTTGCCTGGCCGTCATGAAGCTGCCAAGGACAACTAGCGGACGCGCCGGGATGATTTTCTGGACTAATAATGGGGTTATATAGCTACAATAATAGGGATATTACCCCCAATAATGGAGAATCAAATGGAAAAGAAAATGGAAAATGAAACGGAAAATGAAATGGAAACTGGGGTTATATAGGGGTTATTTGGTAGAGAGCTGATACTGTTCCCCAGTAGTACATGGACGCACAGATAGCCAGATGCAACGAAAACCTTCCAATGCTTGGTCAAAGCAGCCAACTCATCAACTCCATAACCCCAAGCATACCTGAGCTGCAAGAGGGGCTGGCTGCTAGTTGCAGCTTACAGGGCTTTCTCCACGTTGATGGTTTGGAATCATCTGAAGCGCGGAAGGCATATTCCAGGAACATGATTGAGTTCCAGGCTTGTCCTGCAAAAGGCCGTGTACGCATTTCTGAGATGCGTCAGCTACAGAGAAAACTGTGGATTGACGGACACCCATCTCCCGAAGACATCTAAACGGCGCCTGCCAAAAATATTTAGTTGTGTCGTCCAAGGGTCTTCAGAAGACTCTGTTAATTCGAGCATGCTGCAATCTGCGGGCCTATCTAGTCCCATCCAGAGGCCGCAGGTCGTGACTTTCCCTTCCACAAATTATATACAGCGCAGCCCAACCTACAAAGCAGCCCTGCAAAGCAGCATCTCCACAGCAGAGGATGAACCGGTGCTTCATCCGGCCACTTACGCCCGCAATGCATGTGGCAGGTGTTGTGCGGTAAAGTGGCTCTGCAGGACCCACACGCAGAAATCTCAGCCCTCAACACGAGACTAGACCTGACGGCTCAACCTTGAATGCGAGGCCTGAGCCTGAAAGCCGGAGATCCTTTCCTTCGGATATGTGTTGGGCGTGCACGTTCCCTCAAAACGTCTGCTGCAAATTGCTAGAGCCAGGGCACATCATGGTGCGCGTCATGTAGCCCACGCCCAGGTCTTCCATAATCTTGTCGATGTCGCCCTCCACGCTATCCTGCCGCAAACTGTTGCCCCTGGCAAGGGTCCGGCTTGGGCCCCAAAATCATGTATTGAAGAGCTCCAATGGTCATTCTAAAAATTGGCGGTGAAGATGTGTGTGCAACTATGATACTCCACACCTCAAAGCAAGTCTGGATCGGGCCTAAGTTGCCTCTCAAACATCGTAGCTAGGCAGGAAGACAAGGTTGAGAGCTCCCACTCAGAGCAATTCCGTTCGAATGGAGGCATTGGACTTTCAACTTGATGAAGATTGGCAAAAGACAGTGTCAAAAAATGTGCTGATGATCACAACAATGTATAGCTGCTACTGCTATTTCAACATGTGAGGGGAATAAGCAGGTAAACGGCACAACACGAAACAACTGCAGAGCTTCCGGCTGTGAATGTCAGATCTCGCATTTCAACAAGCTCAGTCCAGGATCCACTCGCCGCAGAGACTTCCCATTTTGTTGCGTCTGGGTGTGCAGTCCAAATCCGCTGGCACCCTTGTGACCCTAGTGTCGGAAACCAGACAAAGGCTGTAGGGGCACAGGCAGCAAATCCAATTCCTGATTTCGTAGATGATGCGGGAAACTTGAATATCTCGTCCACCTACCCAATACATGCACCTTGAGCAACTTGCCACCAACATCGAATAGCGCAAGGAGAGCTGTCACAGGTGGGTGAGCCATCACAGAACAATATACAATCAAGAAAACATAGAGTTTGGAGATCAAAAACCGGTCATAATATGATGGAAAGTGAATTAGATTTAGCCACGTATTGACGGTCACAGGGATCGCAGGGTTTGGGGCCGTTGTCCTCGCATTTGTGGTCCCTTTTGACCTCTGGATCTTTTTAAGCTTGAAAAGCAATGTCACACGGATTGCGTGGCTCGAGGTCGTGATCCTCGTAATGTCGCTTTTTAGACCCTCGGACCCTCTCGGCGTTTCAAAAGTATCGACGGCCACAGGGATTGTGTGGTGGGGTCGTGATCCTCGTAACTGTTGTGGCTTTTGTGCCCTCTGACCCTTTCAATATCTCAAACGTGTCGACAGTCGCAGAGACCGCAGGTGGTCGGGGTCGCGATGATTGGAACTGTCGTCGTTTTGGGACCCCTGATGATGAAAAATGGTGTTCAAAACATGATTCATGATGGAAACAGGATGAAAAACGAGAATGATGGACAGGATGCGCATCATGACAAATGAGGAACATTGCTGGACAATTTGAAAATGATGAAACATGATGAATAATCATCGAAACCATGACGTGTGATGAGATCTCATGAATGATGGTGGATGATGATAAAACAATGATGAAACATGATGAATGACCATCGAAATCATGCCGTGTGATGAGATGTCATGGATGATGGTGGATGATGATAAAACATCATCAAGATAGTAAAAATGATCAAAGATGACGAGAAGCGATGAAACATGATGGAAAGATGACAAAATGGGACTTAATTTGTTTAGATTGCCTAGGTTGATTCTGCTCTGGAATCAATATGGGTAGTACTTGCATTCAATATTCTTGCATGCTCGAGGAGTAGATACATAATTGAAATGAAGTAGCGACGATACAAGAAAATGTACCAATTAGGTTGAAGGCTCACACGTCAAGCTTTTCTACAGATGCTTGCGTGCATTTGCTTTGCGACAAATCACCACCTGCGGGGTCGGGAGCGCCTCCCCATTTGCAAATCATGCAAACGACGGAAGATGATAGGACATCATGAAAATGATGGAATTGGGGCAGACATGATGAGCATGGTCTTAAAATGATATGAAATACTGGAATATCATGAGCAGTGATGATCATCATGAAAAAACAAATATACAATCAGAAACGATAAGGGTTGAGACATGATGATGATAATGATGATGATGATGGAAAATGGTAAATGATGGAGCTTGACGAATGTGATTAAGTATCATGAAAGATCCAACATGTCGAAATATGATGGAAGACGATGAATATTGGTGCAGAATCATGAACATTATGGCAAGTGATGAAAATCATGAAAATAATGGACAATTATGAACGCCATGAATACTGACGGACATGATGAAAATGCGATGAGAACGAAGAAAAATATCATGCACCATGATGGAAAATCATGACATGTCTTTCTCCCATTGTGTATTTCATTCCTTGCGTTTTCATGCCTTCCTTTGTTTTGTTCGTGTTTTTTTTTCTTTCTTTCTTTCTTTCACGCTCGCTTTTTCGTCCTTTTGTTCGGCTTGCCAGCATATCCAGAAAGTTGGAGGAAAACTTTGTTTCTGGTGGGACAGCCATCGCAAGGAGGGGGGGTGATGATTGCCGTTCATGGATGTTGGAAGAGGATTTTAACTGACGCAGACATCTTAAGGACCTGCCAGGTCAGAGAACTCATACATCGGAACACGGCAACCTTCCTTGCTTCGGTGCTCACAGCCCTTCAACGTCAGCACTCGTTTGCCCAGGATAAAGACACTGGAAGCCATCCGAGCGTAGACTCTGGACAGTTGCCAAGACCATGAGATTGCACATGAAGAAATTGATATAAGCTCATCAAAGTCTGAACCTCCAGATTTCAACGTGTAGCGTCAGAGACGTCCTGCAGAATTTGGCCTCATCTTAGCCAACTGAAAATGTGTAGCTAGAAGTCATGAACAGTGATTGACACTCTCGTGGGTCAAAAAGTGGCTCAACTTGTCTTGGCCGCCCTGAACTGTATAAACTACTCTGCAAGAACCACCGTAGCCCGTAACTTGAGCAACTGGCAACGTATGCGCCCGCTTTTCAACGCCATCGCTCACTTTGAAGCGGTCGCTCCTTTACAGCCAACTAGGCCGCTGTGTGGAGCATGCTGGAACTTACATCCAGGAAAGCATCAGACAAGACATCTAGGGTTCATTTTGAGGGCTGACTGCTGCTGAAGTGCGGTTTTGAAATTCTGTGATCTGCCTCGCGGTCTTGGGGTTGGGCTTCCGTACAGATGGATGCTGCAGACAGACGTTCAGAGCCTAGCTGCCGCAAACAAGCTGCAATGCTCAGATGTCGTACCGTTCAAGTGAGTGGCTTGGGCTAATGGCAAGGATTAAGTCGACGAGCTCGTGAGGTCTGAGGGAGAGTACGACAATGTGGGCATGCTGATGGGCTCCCTGCACCTATACAGTTGCAGATCCGAGAACTCTGGTTTTCAGATCCTCAGAAGACATTAGCATCTGAAATCGAGCCGTTCACCCGAGCATTAATGCCAATTGGCAGCTCACATCATGCACTCAAGGCGATCCCCTGAAAGATGGGGCTCATCTCAGGGAGATTGGAGGCATCCGTCCTGCAGCCTGAACAGCCAGGTATAATATTTTGGGGTTCTATAAGGTTTATATATAGGGATAATGGAAGAGAAAATGGAAACTACTGTAGTATATCAGGGTTATATCGGGGTCACTTCTCAAGGCGTCAATCCTGCATCACCCTCGACACTTGGCGTGCTGGCGTCCTGTTTCAGAGGGGCCTTGCGGAGGAAACTGGCTGCACAAGGCAAGGTTCCCCTACACAGCTGGGGATGCAATTGCGGGTTTTGAGGCTTGAAAAAGTCCGCGCTGGACCACATCGAGTGCTGCAGCCCTGATGAACATCGCCTATACAAGGCCTGAGTTAATGGAACTCTTTTGAGGACTTGTGGCTCTACTGTTCCATGCTAATCCTGAACATGTTTCCAACCGTCACCAGCCAAGTCGCGCAGCTACTTCCTGCGCATCGTTCGCACTGCCTTCGCCTCAGTTGAGCTGCAAAGCAACCAGGCTGGGGACTGCATCAAGTGGTCGGGCGCTGGCTTTCTCAGATTCGAGGCGTCTTGGCAAAAGATTTTGGAGGGCGGGGGCTTTTTGAGTAAAGTCTTATGCCTGGAAATTGGGGCTGATTTAATTCAAAATGCCAAAGAAGACCCCAAGGAAATAGCTTTACGCCAAGGTGGCGCGGTGCACCTAGACTTTTCACGATATTAAGAATCGTCAACCTCCAAGGGGGTTATCGAGACGAGAGACGATGCGCACCTAGACCTTTCACACGAGTCAAAATCGTCAATCTCAACTGGGGCGATCAAGACAATGCGGAATGAATCCATGGAACCCCAGGCTAGCCCCTATGAATCCCTGAACTTCCAAACTCAGCCGAAGTCGCCCCACTGCAGGTAGTGGACTCGAGCACCAGCATTCCTTGACAGTTGCCAGGCGCTCATCGTCTCTTGAAGCTGTGGAGAAGTGGGTTGATATCAGGCTGTTGTGGACCAGAAGAAGACAGGGCCTAAAAAAAACCTAATGGGGAAGTCACATGTCCTACTGCCCATGCTCCACAGTTCCGGACAGCCCAAGGGATTGTGAGGGATCTTTTCCCTTTTCCGCATGGTGAAAACCGCTGAATAACCCTGAAGATTCCGCTCATCATAAACTTGTATCCGGCAAGTCTCCAAAGCAAGACGAGGTCCAGAACGGAAAGAAGTATCTGAAATTAACGGATACAAATTTGGGCGATTTCGAATTCAGGGACCCACATGTGGGAAAGAAGATCCTCTATAGAGGGAGCCCGCAAAATGGGCCCCCAGCATCTTGAGACAAACTCCGGCAAGACATATGATACCCAAATATCGAGCCTTACGCCCAAGGCCCAAACCTCAAGTTCTTAACCCTCATCTTGGGCAACACATTGAAAACTGTGAGCCAAAGCGAGATGGGAGGGTTTCTCGAGATGATGTCACTTCTTGGAAACATTCACTTATAGCCACTCGACAGCTCAAACGTACGCTGTCTTCCCTGTTGCCGTTTTAACCTTATTCTCAAAACGCTGAAACTATAGCCGAAGAGCCATAATCGTCGATGAATCGCCGCGACTCTTCCTGCAATGCAATGCAGTTCTGCAAGCTGACCAATCTCTGGTGGCTGAGACCGAGACTGGTTCGCCGACAAATTGCTAAACTGTAATGAGGCTTGTGGAATACAACGCAGAGTATCCATCTTAGCGGACTTTGCATGCATTGATGGCGCACCACGCCCTTTCTAGGAAGCCTGGACCATGTGGAAGCTGGAGGTGGATGCAAGCCCAACCGGACACGCTGTGAGGCTTGTGCTTGTGGTTGCACTTCTGGCGAAGGGACGGAATTTGGCCGCATTGAGAAGACCTAAATAAAACCCCAGCCCCCAAAAGCCCAATAGGTACGTAGAGGAAGCCAGTCATGCTCAATTCAAGTCAAGGTTGACGAAGAGTCTGAGCGCATTTGGGGTACCATCTTGAAACGAAGTCCGATCTTTGCTCTCCAGCTCTTGAACCCTGCACATTGGAGAGGTGAAAGTTCACAAGGCCTTCTCGGTCTTCAGAACCAGCACGGGACCCTCCCAAAATGCCGTAGCCTGCCAGTGGGGGGGTTCTCAAATGAGGGCACACTGATTGGGTCTCATCAAGATAAGGAGATTGTAGATGTCCGCCAGTTGGCCACCCCAGGTTGTGTTGCGCGTGCATGGGATAGATTGCAAGCTCAGTGAACTCAGTGGCGGCAATCCTCGCAACTGGCATCACTTTGGATGGCACCATTTGCAGCTTACACCGGCATAGTTGAACGGGACAAGATCCACGGGCTGCCCATGCCCTCTGAAGCAGCTTTCAGAATCCGCAGCAAGATAAAGCGTATTGGCTTTCCAAAAATTGCCCCCTGCACCTCTGGAGGTGTGAGATATCTTGTCTCAACATCCCAGCAACTGCTGAACAGCCATGGGCTCATGATCTTAAAACATGGCCCCAAGCCCTTCGGTCAGGTAAGCTTGCAGAATCTGGGCCTTCATCTCCTCGTCTGTGGCCGGTTCTATGTAGTCAAACCTCAGATAAGGCTTATCAGAGTATGCATGCTCTTTGTTGCGACTCAAGAAACCCACTTGGCATGACAAGAATGGCTCCTGTCAGGAGTCAGGCTTTGGGCGTTGGGCTCAGCTCTGACATCACGATGAAAACAGGACTAGACGAAGCCCGAAGAAGGACTTTGGGACCTGCTCACGTCCGGAACTGGCAATACCCATAGATCTGCTCGAAAGTGCAGCCTGAGAAGCTCATAACCATGGGCGAGAATCGTACACTCCTTCAGGGCCGGCGCGTGCATGTCGCGAGGGGGTCGTGTGACGGTCAGTCAGCCCCTCGAAACCAACAGCCAATTGGGGCCATCTTCTTTTTTCCTCTAGCGCCTGCTTGGCCTCCTCTCCTCGTCTTACTGAGACGAAACGGATACGACTCGAAACGAGAATTCTGCATAAAGTAATTCCTATCGGCGTATACACTAGGAAAGGGGCGAGCGTAAGCTACACCGGCCTGAATCCTCAACTTTGCGCCGCATTGGATGGATCAGCAGTCCCCTGCTTTCTATGAAGATCCATAATATTTCGTGATTTTAGTATCATCATCTTCTTCTCTTTAGTTCGCATCATGAACCACGCCTGTATCATTAGTTTATGCCACAGTACCTTCTTCAGTGCTAACGTCACTGAGTAGACGGCGCACAAGAAATGCATTGAACATGTTTTAGGTTCTCCCAGCTAGTAGCCTGGAACTGTCATCTACGGCAGGCAGCCAGAATATTCTCCCTCAGGCATCCTCAGGCTCCTACAATACAGCGATTTGACCCTGGCAGCCTTGTCACCAATGGGGGTCTTCCCTGTGAGACGTATGGTGTCGCCAGACTGAGTGACTTCGAATTCCTGAGGCGCTGGGACTTCAGCGCAAAAATACCTAGACCCCAAGCGCCAAGACTCGAAACCCTAAGCCATGCTTAACCTGAGTAGTCCCACCCCTCAACTCACTATCCTTTCCGACCGACTAGTAGCACTAGTAACAAAAGACGCTTTTAAGGAAAGAAGTCATTATGGGGGGGGACTGGGGGGGGACTGGGGGGGGGCTGACATACGCTTGCAATTAAGCACACTCTATGGATAGATTGAAACTCCTAGCTCGGAAAAATTAGTTAACGGTACAGTACGGAATATTTTTCTGGGACTGATACTAACCGGTAGCAAGATGCAGCGAAAACCTTCTAATGGTTGGTCACAGCAACCAACTCGTCAACTCCATAACCGATACTGTACCTGAGCCGCAAGAGGGCCGGCTGTTAGTTGCAGCTTATAATGTGTTCTTCACGTTGATGGCTTGGTCTCGTCTGAAGCGTGGAAGGTTTTGTTCAAAGGATCATGTTCGGGTTTCGTGCTTGTCCTTCACAAGGTTGCATACGCATGCCTGAAAGGCTTCAGCTACGGCGAAAGTTGTGGATTGACGGACACCCGACTCCGGAAGACATCTAAACCGCGCCTGCCAAATATGTGAGTTGTGTCGTCCAACGGTCTTCAGAGGAATCTGTCAATTCGAGCATGATGCAATCTGCCTATCTGATCCCATCCGAGCCGCCGGTCGCGAACTGCCCTTCCAGATAGTTTTTTTTACCGCAGCTCTAACCCACTAGGCAGCATCTCCCAAGTAGAGAATGAAAAGGAGCTTCATTAATGCGGGTATTTATGCATGCCTATTCTGCGGATTAGTGATTGCAATTCTCATTGCTCCGTCTTTTGCTCCCTCTCAACTCAATACAGAGGCCATTGCTCGCCATCGGGCTTGGACATGAATAATCTCTGAGAGAGGTAGCAATGCATGTGGCGGAGGAGGGGCTCTGCAAGAAACAAGCTGCATGCCACACGCAGAGGTCTCAGCCCACGAGACGAGGCCAAGGGTAAATGTTGAATGTGAGGCCTGAGCCTGAAAGCTGGAGATCCTTTACTTCGGATAGGTTTGTAGCCTTTAGACAGGCCCAGACCATCAGATCGCTTGTACGTTAGGAACATTACGATGTGCCCTGTGGCGAGGAAGTCTCAAGTGCCATGTAGCACGGGAGTAAACACTTCAGGCATTTTTGGCGTCAACACTCCCTCAAAACGCCTGCACAACTTGCCAGAGCCAGGCACATCATCGTGCGCATCACGTAGCCCACGCCCAGGTCTTCCAGAAACCCATCGATGTCTCCCTCCACACTGTCCTGCCGCAAACTGCTGCCCCTGATTCCAACAATTGATACTGAAGGAAATTCCTGTCGAGTTCTGTGCGTAATGATGATACTCCACGCCCCAAAGCAAATCTGGATAAGGCCTAAGGTGCTTCTCAAACACTGTCACTGTAATAGGCTGAAAGAAAAGGCCAGGAAATTATATGCATCAGCCTACAGTAGTTACCAGTCATCGATGAACATATCCAGTCGAATGGGGGCATAGGGCTGTCAATTTGCATCGAGAAGAAAGCTTCATGTAGACATTGAAAAAATGTGCTGTCGATCACAACACTGTATAGTTGCCATTACAACTGCACAGCTTCCGGCTGTGAATTTGCGATCCCGTAGTTGAACAGGCAGTCCAGGATCCACTCGCCGCTGAGATCTCCCATTGGCTCGTCTTGGGTGAGCCGTATAACTTTGCTGGCACCCTTGTGACCCTAGTGCCTGAAACCAGACAAAGGCTATACAGGCACATGGCAGCAAATCCAACTCCCTAGTTTGTTGATGATGTGGGACCTTTGGTAATCTGTTTCACCTACCCGATACAGGCATCTTGAGCAACTTGCTACCAACATCAAATGGCACCAGGAGAGCTGTCACGGGTGGGATGAAGGAGAGTTGGGCTGAGGATTGGGGGGGGTGACGGATGCTGGAAAGAGACATCTCGAGGACCTGCCAGGTAAGAGGAATGAGGTGCTCCTTGTGAGTCATACTTCAAACAAGGCAACCTTTTTTGCTTCCGTGCTCACTTCCCTTAAATGTCACCTCTCACTTTCCCAGGATCAAGACGCTGGAAAGTTAGACTATGCACACTTGCAAAAAAAATGCTGTTGCACATATGTGTCTACATTTATTCATATGTGCATACTAGTGTGAGCACACTCATTTTAACATGCGTGCAGCATTTGCCTGCCACAAATCCTATGTGCGAACCTGAATTTTGAAGAGCTTTCGGAGTGCTGCACTAAGCACTCGTCACAAACATCCCTGAACCCTGCTCTTGGAGCGCAGCACGCGATGCTGTCGAGCAACCTGAAGTATCAAAGTCAGCCTCGCCGCGGATTCGGATCTCAGGATTCCACGGAGGAAAGGATGAACAGACGTTTGCGAACTCCTACCTTACCTGAGTGGCCTGAAGAAGGCGTTGGTAAAGCATAATTGAGTTGCAAGGGCCCAAAAGGCAAAGGTCTCATTGCTCTCCTCGCAAAGAACCTTCAAAAAGTGGACCTTGCAAAGATGCCGTCTGGGTGCGAGTCAGAAATATGAAGCTGATCTGCTAAGCCACCATGAGAACATTTTCTCAGGAATGGTTGCAGAGCATTTCGGCATGGCATGTCGCCAACTCTTCCTATAGCATCAGACACCATGCTAGCCAGCCTTTCACACATACACACAGCTGTGTCAGCCGTCTCAGCCTGAGAATCCTTAAAGTCCCAGACCCGAATTCTTCAGCAATCAACCCGAAAATTACAGTCACTTCTCAGACCCATTCCGGACGCGCACTCTGGATTGTTACGCTGGCGACCTGGACGTCAGACTTTCCTTTGGGGTTTTAAGCGCTGGGATTTCTGTCCCAAGCATCTTTCACTAGGATCCATGGCAGCAACAACCCTGCAGAAGTGCGTTTGACAGCGGTGGGCCGCCAGGCCTGCGTCGTCCAATGGAGGAGACCATCCTCAAGTGGGGATACTAGTGGTCACCGAAAAAAATGGGACCTACTTCGCAATCAAATAGGGACTCCTGTTTGAAGACATGGCTATGTGATTCTCACAGCTTTTGATTCAAGGATAATGTGGACCGATTCCGTGGATTTGGGAATAATACAACTTCTCAGGACGTGAGTGGAGAGAATTTTGGGTTGGAGGGATTGGGGCTGAGTGGTTTGGAATGTGAGCTGAACAGCTATTTACGTTCGAGGGAGACATGCTTTCAAGGCACTACTCTGCCATTTTCACTGAAGAACAAAGAGAACATTCCTGGAGCAGCACAGCCTGTTGCTGTAGAATTTGGCGGTGTTTCCAGGTAGGTATCTTCAAGGCGCCGGCCCGAAGACAGCTCGAGCCACTTGTAGCTGGGGGATATGGCTGGGCTCCATATGGCTATGTTTAATATAGTAATTATTATGAGTATTAGTATGAATATTGCTATTTTTACATGCTTTATATTAATATCGTTTTTCTTACTAGCATTATAATTACCCTTCTGACAGATTCCGCCAGCGCCGCTTGACGGCCGCATCTGGAGATGAGAGTCCCAGAGTCAACATTCCCAAACTCAAAAGAGGCGCAGAATTCGGAAAGTCCACCCTACCCCCATGCATATCTACATGTTCCCCTTTAGTGGGATGCAAAGAACATGCTACGGTGACCCCTCAACGGCACCTCTCGCCAGACTGTGTTCTTCCAGGCGCAGGACGGTCCAATAATTTCATCTGAACAAATGCTGCTCATGATGTTTCAAAAGCCTACATAGCCCTATGTCATTCCCCTAACAAGTACACCATCCCTACAAGTAGGGGGCTGGCCGAAGAGCCCGCATTCTCGAGGTTAACCTGAGCAACAGTCTCGGCTGAGATGATTCCACTTCTAGTAGAACCACAATGGTTTTTTTGATGAAATGGCACTAGCAATAACAGGGATCCCATAGCATCACAGAAAGAGCTTTCTAGTCTCCCACTAAGCACTAGTTTCCGGACTGTATCATCCTTTTGGGATCCTTGTAGAATGCTGCTCACTCAACCCAACCTGCTGACCGTCGGCTGTTTGGAACTCGTGGGGTGCAGGTTCAGGAAGCCAAGGTAAAGGCTCTGCAGTTGTGGGATGCGCAGGGTCGTAGGTGATGTCAAGATCTTTCGGCTGGCTCTGCCACTGCCGTGGCAGCCGTTGATATCTCAATCTAAGGCGTGCTCATGACTAACAGCTGACACTGAAACTCTACGCCGACCAAGACCTGAGCACAAACTCTGAATTCAGCTAAAGCAAACTGGTCACTCTCCCATGTCCAGGGATTCAAATCCAGCTGACTTTGGCGAGGTTCTGAGGTTGTTGCCAACTCTGCTGGGGTACGCTCTGCCTAGAATGCGCAATGGAGCTAACACCCCAAACAAGTGCCCGAAGCTCCAACCCCAAACCGCGACTTGAAGGCTCGGACGCGCAGAAGCAGCCCGCGATATAACCTGCGTCACTGCTCATGTCCAGGTTGCAAGACTACCCTCGTGTATGAAGGGATGGCTTTGGGGCTTGCAGAGCTTAGGATCTTTCAGTTCTAGCTGGGGGCTCCTCTAGTGCGTAATCATCTCTGAGCTGGGCAGCACTCACCCCTGTGGTAAACGACCATGCCAGCGTTGTAAAAGGACAGGGCACGCATCGCATTCATGCAGTTCTCAAGCATCTGAGGCTGAATTTGCAGCCCAGGCTGTGGAGTCTTGGGTTCAGGACTGTCGTTTTCGGTTATTGCACGAACACCACCCCAAGACATGAAGGCGAGGCAGCTCCAAACATCTCGACATCCAGGTGGATGCATGCTGTTTCGTGCTCCAACCGCCTGCGTACTCCCTGTAAACACACGGCAAAACACAGAATCCATATCAGAACCTCCAGAATGTTCAGGTCATTTCCCTCAGAATCACCCCCGGAACGCAGCCGCAGGCCGTGGCCTCTGTAAGACCAGGCCTAGGCGGAGGCTGCTCAATATGGTAGTTGTCATAAATGGGGGATCCCCCAATATCCTCATGATTGGGACCCCTAAAATTCAAAATGGTACCCCTAATTTTAGGAAACTCGCCTTTGAAAGGGCTTGACCAACATGATTTGGGTAGTACACGTAGGGGTGGGGCTTGGGCTGGTGGCTTGGCCTTCACAGAATCATTGCTAGTAGCTGCATGTTTTCAGGGTCTGATCTCATCTACGCCCGTTTCTTATCGCATGATTTTTTTCAGAAAGCTCGGTGGAAGATCTCGCGCAGATTACCATGCATGGTGAGGCAGAGATGAAGCAAACTTGAAGATTGGGCTGGCAACATGAGGATATGGAAAACGCAACTCGCAAGAGACGGCACAGGAAACAGACCACGAGAAAGATGACAAAGAAGAAGAAGAAGCAGCAGCACAAGATGACAAGGAAGAAGCAGCAAAAGAGAAGAAAGAAGCTAGCAGCTTGATGCTGTTTCTAGATGCCTTCCGAATCCTTAGCCTTGGCAGATTGCGGCTTCAATCCCAAACTGGGGACCGGCCTCCCCCCCCGGCTATGTCTAAGATGAAGCCAGGTTACCATCCAGACGTTGAACAGCAAATCCCGGGACCTTCAAAATCGCTCTCAGGCTTCTGGGATGCTCACATGAGGAGGGTAAGCTGTGGGTCTAGATCAAAGCACCAGGTACGATTTGGCGTCCACTGTTGGGGGTGTTCAGTTTGAGCGCCTAATGGCCTAATTTATAAGCACTGCTTGCATCGCCAGGCGCATAGGGAATTGTAGAGAACAACAGTACCTGCCTTGTCAAACAGGACCAACACTAGTGAGTAGCATTGCATGAAAAGTGGAGCGGGCATCCGCAAACCGGAAACCGGACAAGTTTAGCATCCCAATCATCTGTTTGAATGGCAATTGCCGCGCCCTGATCATGAGCACATCTCGCTCCTCCCCAAAGGTCCCGCGGTAACGTCAAGAACACAATTACACTCAAAAAGCTGGATCTTGATCTCTGCGCTGAGGTTAAAAGCATCTGCAAGTTCTGCTTAGTCTACTCCTCCTGTGCGGTTCAAGCTCCTCTTGGAAGCGAATCGACAAGAAAATTGGTCAACCCATAAACAGTTTGATTGTAGGGAAGTCATTAAGGAGATGAGGTGTCATGGTCAGGCAGCTGGCTCACATCGTTTGTAACCTAGGACTTTGCAATGCTAACCTCAGAGCAGTATAGAAGCTGCTAACCCCCTACATTTGCGGCCGAAAACTAATGAATAAACTGCCAAAAGTCTAGAGCGTCTAAACCAAAAAATATACTTGCCTGAGACTGCACTACCAGGCGATCGTCCCCCACCAGCCTTTGCCAAGAACAGGATTGGGTGCTGGGTTTAAGGCTGAGGGTTTGACGGCACTGGGAAGGCTGGGAGGGCCACTGTCACAGAGCTCAGGTTTCAGGGGTGGCTACTTGGGATGTGCGGAAGCCTTCTTCCTTGCGTACGATGTCTCAAGCAATCTTGTTTGATGCCTGCCACAGCCATGGATATAGTCTCTCTTTGAAAAATCCCCTGACGCTTGAAGACCCCTCGGCCCCGGACGCAATTCCCGTGGCTCGCGGCCCAGCGAAGAAGCAAAGGTAGCGGCGGAGAGCGGAGGCCTGTCGTCTCATGAACTAAGGGGTCTCAGAAGCACACATGCATGGTAGGGGTCTGGCGGCTCTGAACGGCAACAAATGCTGCTACAGAAGGCGCTTCTGCGGTTTGCTTCAGCGAATTGAGACACCCTGCGCGCCGAACCTTTCGGCCTGACCATGAGACCCCTCACCCCTTAGCAAAGTGTCACAGCCGGCTTAAGTATTCATGAAACTCCTAAGCCCAAGGCTCTACAATCTTTGCACTGCCAAATTTGTATATATATATATATACGTAAATCAACATGCAACATGTTCTTCAACACTTCCCAAACTTTTTAGCACACCAGCCTCCAGCGGCTGAACAGAGCGCAGCCGCGCATCATTCTGCCCAGGGGTGCCTGCATCCTCTCATGCGATGCTTTTGGCTTGGGGTTTCGGGCTTTGGGTGGACTTCAGGTCAGCAAAGGTCTTTTCAGGAGCGATCAGAACCCTTACAACCTTACTTTGAAACACCCTAATCTTCAAATGCCTCAAGCACTCGTATTTAGAGAACCACAAACAAACAAATCTTCAAACTTGGACTGCCACGAGCAAGTCCGCACACTGCGCTCATGAGTTCTAGCAAAGTCCGGAATACTTGTGTTGCATCAAGGACGCTTGACCCTGTAGCTCCCAATGCTCATTATGGAGCTATGGTAATACGCCCTAAACTCGCTCAGCCGTTGAAAAACCTGAGCAGGCCTCCACTTGCATACCCACCGCACCATCCTAACAAAATCCGGGATCTGTAGAGCTCACTACTTCTTTCAGGTTTAGGGCTTGTGCATGTGGGGTGTTGTGCTGCTTGTCGAAGTTGTGCCCGGCGTGACTTTCCAAAGCTCCCCTGAGAGCGCGCTGGGGATCTCCCAAGGTGGTTCTAGGAGTATACCAAAACCTCCGAGTGTGAGAATCCATCTCCTTGAATATGCTAGCACACTTTTCGCTGGCTCCGAGAGCAGAGATCCAACTCTACTCTTTGGCTTTCGGTCTGCAATTTTGCTATCGCTGGGTCTATGGTTTAAGTAGACCCAAGTGGAGGTTGATGGATTGTCTGCGGGTCTTGAGGATGTAGGCTTGGACGACACCAGAGTTTAGGACTCAGCAGATGGGGATCTCAACTGGGTCCTTGGGGGTCTGTCTTGAAGTTTTCGGTTTAGGTGTAGGACTTGGGCTCAGAGAGAGCAAGCTTACCATCACTAAAGATTCTAACCGAATAGGGCCAAGGGCTCTAGTTGATTGATGTCATGCAGAAGACTCAGGAAACATAGCATTCACATCTGCAGCGGCCCGAGTCCAACGTGCAACCCTGAAAGACATACTTGCAGAATGGATGACTGTTCATTGCCTCTTGTCTATAGCCCACAGGGTAACTATGCAGCATTAGCCACCACCGCCCCTTCAATTCCAAACATGCCAGCTGGACGTAGGTCATCCCGTTGCACATGAATGGACTGGCGCTCGTCTGAACTCGAACCTGCTTCAGTCCGTAAACCCTAAACTCGAGAAGTAGATAGCAGTTTGCATTGCATCCAAGAGGTTGAGGTGAAGTGGGTTCTTAAGCCGAAGCTTTCCAAATCCAGGAAAGGGGGCATCCCAGCCTCAGCAACAACATTCACTAGCTGCTACTCGCCCGATATGCTCACAGACCAGGCCGCCGCCGTCAGCAGAAGGAACAGCACTCACACCCTAACCTCAGCGCCTCCAGCACCAGCAGCGACACCACCACCGCCGGAACCAATGCCAGCACCACCAGAACCACCGGCAGCACCAACACCAGCGCCAGCAAATATCAATCCTGAACACCCCCTGTGGTGGAGCCCATAGCCGCCTGAGCATGAGCATATTCAGCTCGAGCTCCCAAACCCTGCAGCTTCCTTTTCGGCTCAGTCGGGTGTGCAGAAAGCCGGGCGCGAAGAACCAGCGCACTTCTCAGTTGAGCAGCGGCGGATGGGCTCCTGGGCTAGGTAGGAAAGCTGTCAAACAACAATTTAACTTGAAACGTGAACTATCTGGGGAACAACAGCTCTAACTTGGTTCTAACTTACCTGCTTTCTTGCTTGCGGACCTAGCTCCTTGCCGTCAGCAGTCTTGGGCTTTCCCGACATCGCTATGGCTTTCAGGATGTTGAAAATGCGCAGCTCTAGCACTCAGGCCCACAACTTGATTTTCCCTCCAGAGTTGGTCCCTGTACGCCTTCAATCCCCTAACGTGCCGTGGAAGTCTCAACCTGAATGGCATCTACAGCTTCACAAGCTTGTTAGCTGTTACTTACGCCACCTGTGAGATGCATGTCCCTGCGCAAAGAGGGCGGTGAGGATGTCCTAGAAATTATGAGCTTCGAGTCCCACAGAAGAAGTGCCTAGACTCACCCTTCTCCTCCAATGTTTGCCTGGGGGGCATACTTAGGGTCAGCAGCGACTGAGCGTAGTTCCCATCACCTGCTTCGACAGCCTAGCCAAAGCTTCAAAATCCTGCAGGCCTTGGAAAACCGTGCTAAGCATTCGCAACAAATCTCACATGCGAACTACTGATATAAGTCTATCTGCGCGGAGTCATGAAGCCATTCTGAACACTCCTGCCCAGATCCCAAAATCCCCTCCACCACTTCAATCTTAAACATGACGAGAGACAGGGCTGCAGCAGCATCCGCAAGGCAACATTCTTCAGGGAAGCTGGGTTGCGTGGAGGTGAGAAAACGCATGTAGACTAGGCGGCCTTTGGGCTTCGCATGTCTGTATTTGGGATTGAAAGCAGCTTGGGCCTTTGGGAGCTGCCTGCTTCAAGACTGGTAACAGCACTCTGGCGGTGGCTTGTGCCACGTAATTCATGTCGGCACTTATCGTAGTGGCCCCCTCTTCGTCTCTACGTGTTGACGTTGACGCTACGCGCGCGTTTCTTCCGACGTCCCTGACCCACAAATGTGTTGTGTCCTCATGTGCCTGCATATACGTTGGCACAGGATGAGGACAAAAAGAGGGGGTCGGTTGATTGGAGGTCGGAAGTAAAGGCAGGGACGGAACGGAGACGAAGAACTTCGGGAGTTAAAAGTGGGTCACTAAATACTGGGGTATGTCAGGTCATGGAAGCATACGGGCTCATTCTCATGAGGATACCTTTTCACCTAACATTCAGCATTAATAGAGAGACCCCAAGTTGAGAAAAGACAAAAGGGTACTACTGGGGTTTCAAATACTTTCTTCCATCAGGAGCCTTTCAGTTCCTGAAGGAAATTCATATTGGGAGCCTTTCAACCCTTCCAGTATTATGAGTATTTGACAGGACCTTTGCAGCCCCTGTCAATGAAGATTTGACAGTAGCATTGCAGACCCTGCCAATTACCCAAGTCAACCCTCAACTTTTCCGGATGGCAGGTGGTAAGTAGTAAGTAGTACGTAGTAAGTAGCAGGTAGTAAGTAGTAGGTAGTAGGTAGTAGGCAACGGTTTGCAGGTGGTGGGTACTAGGTAATAGCAGCAAGGGAAGGACAGTGAAGGGTTAGAAGAAGAGGACAAGAAGCAGGCAAGATCCACGGTGCGGACCAAATCTGCAGGTCCTGTATCAAGCCTCCTGAGCTATGCAGGATTCTTATCATTAGCAATGCCATCCTGCTTGATGCTATCCCTTATGATTCATGCTGTAGCCTGCCTCCTAAAACAACAATGGTGCCCGTCAAATCCGCTTGGGGTCCATCATTCTCGGAGGCGGCTATAAACCAACAAAGACCTTCATATATAAAAATGTGGAAATTCTTATAGGGACCCCTGTTCTAACAGGAACCCCACTACGGAGCCCTACACTAGAATCACTAGAATGAGTTTTCAGGAAGCCCTATATACTCTCAAGCCCATCAGCCCGAAGTTCAAATCCAAACCTGATGCGGTCCTCTGGGGCTGCTTTGGGTCGGAGCCGTTGTTGCTGTGTTTGTAGGACCCCGGCATCCTGGCGGCAAGGAGTAGAACCCAGCTCCTCAATCCATCTTTCCCATCAGGTAGAAGGACTCTTACTGGCATGTCAGGTTCATATGATTATCAGACCCTGAAATCTAAATGAAATGTGTTTGGATGCTGGAGACTGCCCGTCACACGCACACACATACGCTGCATCGGCAACTCGCCCAGCTACTCTTCGCAGAAACTTGCACTGGAAAAAGACTCTACCGGACAAATTTGCAGTCCTGGATTCTGCACGTAGTGGCTGGAGGATTGCGGCGCTTGTAACATTGTAAGCTGAAAGCCATTACACTACTATGTAGGGCGGCTAGGCAGGAGGAAATCCGACTCCCACGTTACAAAAGCCCCTGTTGGTCCCACGAACGCAGCTACGAAATGCTGTCCTTCAACAGGGGGGGGGACTTCATGTTCAGCTGTGGACGCATTGAAATTTGGGGGCCTGAACCTTTTGGATGTTGATAACATCATGGGATTGCAACATTGCCTCGGGTTGGGCAGGTCTTGAAGCTCTGGCTTGCGGATTTGTCAACAGAACTGGACTTTTTCGGCAGCTTGGCGTGCTTCGAAAACTGCAGCTCGGCCCAGAAAAATAATTACACGTGCATTGCTTTACAGCTACTAAGCAAGCCCAGGACCCGCTCACGAGATAACCGATAAGGATTGAATTCATCACTGAAAAGGAATGAACTTCCGTACCTTTCTTGCAAGTCCGATGCGTACCCGGCCTCCATTTCCTCCACATTTTCTGGAACTTTGCCTCGGGTCTTTGCACGCAACTTGAACCCTCAAGAACGCAAGGCTCTCTGGGCACTGGGTTATAGAGGCTTCGTGGACATTAACTGTATGATAGGGTGCATATACGGGCTGTATAAAGGTAATATAAGGATATTGCCCCCAAGAATGGAGAATCAAATGGAAAAGAACACTCAAAACTAGGCGACAGTGCGGTTATATGGGGGTTTACAGCCTCGATGCGTCACACAACTCTAAGCCATCCATCTTCTTGGGGCCAAACCTTCTCTTACATTCAATACCTAAACCCGAAACCCTAAACCCTAAATCCCTAAACCCTAAGCCCCATGGAACACGTCGCCCACAATGTCCTCAAAATAAGGTGAGCATCCCCAGATGTTTTGGTAGGTTGTCAACGTATTGATCCCATCTGTCCTGCGCAATATGGCTCCTCAAATCTAGGGTGCCAATGACAAGGACCATAATATTGTCCAAAAAATTCGACAATCCTTGCTACAGGGATCCCCAAAACGGGCCCCTAATTCACGGAAATCCCCATGTGGACTGGAAAAGAAAAGACTTCGTCTCTGCCAGAGGGCCAGCGTGCCCGGGGCGGAGTAAGGGCAGATCAAATAATCGGCCTGGATGTTATTCACCTGCGGTCTGCAGTGGCAGTCGCTTACATCAAGGGATCACTGCGGAGCACACCAACAAAATTCTACTGCTTTCCCTGAACATGACAAAATCAGGATAAATTCCCTACTCCTAGAATCCATTGCAGGTCGTTGCCGGAAAATGGTGGCGTGGATTCATTTACAGCTCTAACCACCCCTACATGTTCAACGTGTTTAATTCCCTGATGGGCATGCCTGCTGGCACTATAGCTATGTGCTTCGGAGACGAGCTTGCAGAACTAGCTCATTCAAAAACATCTTCCTTGTCTGAGAACAATCTACAGTAGTGCCTGGAAATTGTAGAGAGGACGGTATTGTCTCGACAAATGCAAGCGTCCTGCTTCGGAAGATTATTCTGAACCTCAAGCTCAAGCCCTGCACAGGCAAATGGAACCCAAGTCGTGCAGTCGCGCCACCCATGCCATAGTGAGGCCATTTTCTCCGCGTCTTTTTTTAACCTGAGGTGGGTTTAGGGCTTCGTGTCGCAGCAGGGCCATTTGGTGCTTCTTTGGCGGTTATTTTGCGGATCCTTTTTGTTCCATCAAATGCGCCGATCAAATCTGCAGCTTGTGCTTTGGAGTCTTGCCACAATCGGGGCAGGGGGGGGGGGGGTGGAAGTAGAACTCCAGCCTGTCATACGCTTCTGACTGTCACACAAGTGCTCCTATACTCCCGCTGAGCGGTCAAAATCATCTGCAACGATGCCATCACAACTACTGGGGATCGATTGATTTTAGGCCTGTGCCCTAAAGCCAGAAACTGATCCAAATAACTTGCAAATCCCGCGCTCTCCAGGATGACTTCGAGGGGCGAACCACTGGTAAGCGGAACTCTTCCTCATTGGAAAGGCCAAGTCGATGAGTGCTTCCTGCTGCGCAGGATTTCGTGCGGCCCGCTTCGAGCGTTGTACTTCTTCAGGCCTTTCAATTTCGGGGTGTCGGATAAGTTGCAAAAAACATACTGGGTATGTCATGTGAGGATCGAACCCGAGATGAAGGCCTGGATGGGGTTTACTGTTTCAACTTCTTCCGCCATCCCTGCGCGTAAGGATTTTACACGGGACTGCACTGAAAAGGTAACAATGGGCTACAGCAAGCTGAAAGAACTATGCTCGAGAGTGGTACAAGTAACTACATAGAAACCTGCTGAAGCGCCCCATTCTCGCACGGATAGCCCTGTTTCATGCAGCCTCTCCCATCCCAAGATATCCCGTCTACCCTGAGATACAGGCCATTGTGTTCCCACCCCACACAATGCAAATATTGACCTAGACGGCTGGATGTATGGCTTCGGTCGAATCACAGTTGCTTCCAAGCGTCCCTTCTAGCGTCAGTATCCTGAACTCCTGCCTTGCCTGCTGGATTGTCAAGCTGGGCGTCCAGCAAATCCTAGGGTACAAGCCCCGCAGCCCACAAATCAATAATCAATGCTAAGCTTGTGGCAAACCTCAGAGAGGACGCTCAACCCGAAACACACCAAGACCGTCACTGGCCTTCAGCCACTTCCCAGGGATGACGAAGATCTATGCAGCAGAGGAGGGACGAATGGAGGGTTTTGCTGTGTGTGCGTTGATGACATTGTACATTTGGTCGTATTTCAAACATAGGGATCCCTTCTGGATCCCCGCCGCGCGAAGGAGAGTCACACTCGGAACTATGTAACTCAGCCTTTTGGCCACGGAAACTTGCGATGAAGCACTTGCAGCGTAGGCGATAGACCGTGCAAGGATCCGTCAAATGCCAGTAACAGGTGTGAAGCTCACAGGCACGAGGTCTGGAGCTTCTGGTATAGGCTTTGGAGCTTATGCTTCAAGGGCGTCTTGGGAGGGTACACATCCAGGTGGGCCAAAGGAGTCTTAAGGGTCAACTCAACTTTACCACCTCACTCTTCGAGGAATGCCTGGTCATCGCAGTCGCCGCAAGGTATGCGCAAGGTTTTCTTGGAGATGATGCAGCCCTTGGGCTCCTCAGCAATGTAAATACCCCACGGTTTGTCTGCTGCAGGCTCTCAATCTCTAGCTGCAAAACTTTGACACACTCCGAGATAGTGCTGAAACCTCATGAGATCAAGAGCCATGGAGCCCATGACAGTAAGCCCTTCTCCAGCTCCCTCATGCCCGCGACGTTGCGGAAGCGGCAGCCAATGCAATCCTCGATTGCGCGGCTTAGGGCTTGGGCTGGCGCTTCCGAAGTTCTTGGCGTTTCTCTGCGCCAGGCATTGCGGCAGGATTCTCTACTTCATTGTGGCAGTAAGCATCAGCTTCCGTCTTTGCGGCAGGCATATTGCTCATCCTGAGTCATTCCTGTGATTGCTATTCTCCTTCTCAAGTGGACATTGACACGTCACCCCCTCTGCATGAGATTCCTTGATGAGCTGCATGTTGCTAAGCAAGGTATATTCCACCCCCTACAAAATGCACTTGCAATGAGACCGCCAAAGCCTTTCGCCGAAATCATGAGATATTCCAATATTCCGATAGAGGAAGAAAAGCTCATCATCACACAATAAGAAAGAGAACAAGCAAGAACCACAACTGCAACATGCAAAACTGGAACTATGGTGCCATGACCTATCCTTGTTTCCCTATATGAAGGCCCCACAAGGCTTTCCCCAAGCATCAGAGAGGGACAGCTTCCTGTTTTTAAGCTCCGAGCCTCAGCCCCCAAGCATTCAATCTCAAAGCCTGAGGAAAGAAATTCTGAAGCTCTTCGTCAGGAAATTCCTGGCGGCCATGGCTCCGGGTGTAGCATCGAGGGGTGCTGGACAGTGTCCTGCGCTTTGGACGAAAGAAGTCTGATGGTTTAGGAGGTCCGGGGGTTGAAGATGCAGTCTCAGATGAAGCTCTGTTCTGACGCTTTGAAGAATCCTTCCATTCATCACACACCATTTTAGCTGGTTACATATGTTTTCAAACGAAGTTGGAGGACATGTGGAGGCCCCGGTTGCCTTAGCAGCCCCTTCTTGTTTTGCACATCATTTTGTTCGGATTGCAGCTGAGGGACCATAAGTACGAAGTCTGGTCGCCAGCGCACCACCCATCGGTACCTGAAAGCGCAAACTACTACAGTCTACAGTGGTTATGCTAAGATCCAGACTACACTCCTTGAACCAAGGCATGGATTGCGTAACCCTGGCTTTCGTCATACAGCAGAGCTGAGGATCATTATGTACACCCGGATATATATGTGATTATTGTTACATCTCCGAGCCAGGACCTGAAGACAAAATAAGAGCAGCTCAGATGCTCAAGAGACTGAGATGCCCCGTGCTTGTGGATGCGCTGGGCACAGAGGCCTCAGCGACGGAAGAGCGAGATTCAGGATATACTGGGCTTTGCAAGAATCCAGGTTTCAAGCTGGCTTCAACTTGTGAATTTGGCTGGTCCAACACCTATAGCTTTGGGTCGCGAGCTTTGTAAATCAGCCCAGGATGTGTGATGATGGGGCTCTTCTAGGGCCGGATAGCTAGCGAAAACTCTTCAGGCTCGCTGGATCGTTAAGATCGTTAAGTGCGTCTTTTCTACTCACGCACCACGGACATATAGCCATGATTTCTGAGTCACGCTTGTAAGAGACAAGCGGCCAATGCGCTCCAACTGCGATGTCGCTGAGAATGACCAGAACTTGGTCACGGAAATTCCTGGCGAAGCCCAGGCTTCTACTTCTACTGGAGGGACTACCCCAACACGCACGGAGTCCCCCACCAAAGCAGACAGAACGAGTAGGGATGAGTAGGGTTACATGCCTTTTACCAACCCGCTGCAGCTTAGTGTTCCTGGTTTTCTTGAGGCGTTGTGAGTAGTGGGGGAACTCTTGGCTTTTGCTAACTGCACTGTTGCCAGAGCGCGCGTGCCGTTGCAAACTTTGCTGGCTGTAGAGCCCAAATGGGCTGGCAGTCCAACGAGATGTATGCAGCCCTCGAAAACTACCACATGATCCATCAGCCGAATGAGTCAAATACATGTTTACATTGGCGGGCCAGGCATCTGACTTTCGTCACTTTGTCAGCACAGACGAAGACATCCAGCCGCCAAGCCCTTACGTCACAGCAGAGGGTACCCTTAAGCTGCATAGTCTGATGTCAGAAAAGAGGAAGGCCATGTCTCCATGCACGTGAATGCGTCATCCTGCAAGATAGCAGTGGGATGGTTGACCCCGTTCATCTTAAGTTCATGAGGTGAAGTAGGGCCTTGATGGGGGACACGGCGGTACAGATCTCGGCTGTTGGATGGCCTGTACTCCTTGTACTCCTGATGCTGTGCTGTTGACGACAACTCTACCTATGCAAAGCCGCCCTAAACTAAAACAGAGTCCTCACCTTTTGTCATCCGCGCCGTACAGCCCTACCTACAAAAGCATGGACTCATGCCTACCAAGCTGAATAGCGATGGTAAACAGGAAAGTGACTCCTCAAGCAGATCCTCGAGGTCCCCTCAATTTGCGACTGTCCAGTTCCATTCTCTGCAATAACATGTTGGTATGGAATGCACGGCAGCACCTAAACTCAAGCCGAGTTACACGCATTTTCCCCAGCCCTTGTCCAACAGAAGACTATCCTACATGCCGGGATCCTGATCCATCCTAGGGATGCCGGGCGTCTTCTCTTGCCGCCAAGGCTTAATCAGGAACTTCTCCAAGGTGGGCTGTGCAGCGAAGCCTGGCACTTCTTGGGCTTGGGTGGAGGAAAGGGTTCAGAGAGCAACGACTCTTTAAGGGTTGACAGGCTGTGGTCTCCTTCAGCATGCTTTGCAGGTTTTGGGGCTTCGGGTCTAAGATTTAGGGTATGGGCCCTTCTGCGTTGAGCCTTGATTGGGCGAAGATGAGGAAGCGCAAAGCGGCCAAAGAAACTACGAGCCTACCCCCAAAGCGCCAGGTGGACTTCACACCTACTCCTTATCTTTGCTGGAAAACTGATGATAATTGAGCAGGCTTGTGGATCTCAGTCTCGTGCATGGGTTTTGTCTTTGGGTTTGAGGTGGATGAGGGCGTCAACACAGCTGCCATGAGAACATGACTTCCCACACAAGCCCCGAGAGCAGCTTGTAAAGATTATTGCCCCTGATATCGCAATCCAAGATCCAGCGTCACGTTTGAGATTGTTTTCGTTGGCTAAAACACATGCAGCGCAGTAAGGGGATGGCCCCTGCAATGCCTGCAAATCATTTCAGACTCCCATCTTGATATGACTGTCCGAAAAGCCTGTCAGCCTGTCACGATTTACAAAATGCCTGTCACTATTTACAATCATCATAAGAATCATTTGCTTTGCTTCTCGACTCGAAGAAGCCCGAGATTGAAAGCAGATGATCGGACAGGCCCTTTTGCACATCTTGTGTTCTTTTCGACCCCAAAAGGATCCACAAGCGACCTCGCAGTTGTCCGACGATCATCAGTGCCACCCTGGCAGTTGCTGATGTTGGAGGCACCGCGCCTTGGGGAGTTACGGTTCGGGTGCCGCAGGTCGTGGCAGGGATAGAAAGCTCCTATCAACTTATGTGCTTGGAATTTTCCATGTCTGAATTTGAAGCAGAAACCTGTGGTTTTTACATGTGGTTGCAGTCTACCCCGAGTCCCAGCCCTCGCCCCGAAATGCAACCCTCAATGCAACCACGCAGCCACTTTTCGGGCGCTGTGTGCTCGTTGTTACCCGCCCAGGCATGACAGTGGTAGTAAGCCTCGAAGGTGGCAGTAATGAGGGGATGCAAGCAGCAGCAAAGAAATTGTAGTTACCTTGCAAGCCTACTCAGGCATGGCAAGCCTGAACAGTGCTACCTATTCAACACACATTTGGTAGTTTCCCAAAATAGGGGGACCCCCATATAGACCCCAAAATACTATAGTCCTTATTATAGGGACCCCCAGAATGGTACCCCTTATTTTGGGAAACCCCCGTTTAAAAAATCCACTTAAAGCCAACCTGGAAGCATCCCGGACACCGGAGGAGGAAGATTCGGAATCTGAGAGTGGCTGCTGTTCTTTGCAGCAGGCCTGGAACCGTCGTATCCTTGGTTGCAACATGCAAAGCCTGATGCGACTGTACTTCCGCACCGTTCCCACACTTTCATACGGGAAGGATGATATGTTCACCCTAGCCAATCATAGAGACTTGGGAACACGCAAAGCCCAGCTTGCCAATTGCGGCACAGTTTCTGCTTGGAGGCAATGAGGCCAGCGATGGATTCTGCGGAGACTTTGCCGCAGATCCGGCCCCCAGGACGAGCGATTGGGCGAAGTCCGCATCAACCTTAGCCCCGCAAAATATACGAAATTACACAGCCACAATAGAATCCCTATCTGATCCTCATATAACGTATTCAAACCCTTATGTTCCCTTATTCCCTCGTCACCCTTAAGTTAAGGGCTAGCAGTATCCACCAGCTATTGCCCCTTCTCCCGAGGCACCTTCGACGCGTGGACTTCGCCGGGGCCTCGCTCCTCCAATTTGCAGCTATGGAGGGTCCCAAACTAATCCGAGTTCATGCCGCCATTCTATCCTCTAGTCGCACTTCCTCGCACAAACACTCTTGAAGGAAAAGACATGACTAGAATGGCCATCTTTGAAGTCCCCACATCCTGCCTGCAAAAGACTTTGCCAAACAAGTAGAGAGTTTCGGCTGCAGTCCTCCTGAACATCGGGCTTCCAGTAGTACCTGTAGCCCTTGGCTGCTCTCCAGTTGCACTACTGTTGGTAGTCATACCCTCTCCCACTATCACCGTCGTTATTAACAAGAGTTAGTGTCTCTTGCCTCGTCTTGCCTTTACATGTAGCAGTGGTTCTCAATAATCTCAATAGTGGACAAGCCCACCAATGCTTTGGAGCTGCTGCCTTGGCCGTTTAAGTACGCAGGACTCTGTGCGGTGAGGCCCGTGATTTGACCGCCTTGAACCTCAGTGAATGAAGGGCTCCCTGAGCCTTAGAGACTCTGTCGGCTTGATGCTGTTTGCCAAATTCTGCCCAGATGCCAAGGCTGTGAAGGACGAGACAAAAATCAGGCTTCCTTGGACTGGGTTCAGAACAAAAAAAGACACGTGGGCTCGGTGATAGTCTGTGCGGATTTACACACGGGACATCAGAAAGGAACCGATAGCAAGCTGCTCCGTTCTCTTTGCGAATGAGCAGGTCCCGGGTCCCTCTTGATGCGTGGCATTTGCAATGCTAGCAATATTGACTTCCCCATCTCGGCATCCGTGTCCTTCACTGCAGCAGCCGTAAGGACACAAACATCCTTCTGCATGGCCTACGGCAATCCTAGCCAAACCCAAACAGAGCAATTGATTCGCGACCCGAGGGTCCTGCAAGCGAAGCAGCGATCAGTTGACGTTTTGGTTATCTCCGACATTCCATTTGCGAACCCTTCTAGTGCTATCCGCGACTATCTGCACCCGTAGCAATGGACCTCCGTCAGTATAGTGGTAAAGCCCAATGTGCCGTTTCGCGTATTTAGGCTGCCATGGCTGTGACATGTCCTCAGTTCCTTACTTTACGCCTAAAACAACAAACAGTCCTGCAACCCACAACGCATCTCAATTTTACCAAGTCCCAAGAATATGTGTGGGGTGGTGCACATTCAAACATGTCTATGAACAAAACCTCAGAGCTGCAAACCCAAGAGCTGGAATCAAAGGACCACGTAAGCCAGGTCTCCCAGTAAGCAGAGGAGGAGCACAGGGGTGCAGCCGACCATACGAGCGCCGCGGGACGGGTGCCCCAAGCTCTTTCGGGTTCGGGGTGTGAGGGTTGGGGTCTTCTGGACTTGGGGATTTAGGTCCACGTCTTTTAAGCACTCATGGGAGGGTGGAGGATACGCGGCCCAAAACTTGACTGTGTCAAGTGAAACTGCGAGAGTTCCAGGGCTAAAAATGAGCTGAGGGTTGAGCTGTGGACGGGGCTCAGGTATGTTGAGGGTACAGCTTGCAGTGTTCAACAAGCGTGTCACACCTTGAGCCACATCACCAAACAAGCTTTCTGGGTGGTCTCCCAGTTGGGGTGGGCACAGGCTTGCGCTCAAAGCGCATGTGTCGGAATGCTCCCACACAAGACATGCCACAGGTACTGAAAGCTCTGAAGTCCTAATCTGCCCGCACGAACATACCTCCGACATACCACGCACACATTATACACAAAAGCGAATTGCCGAAGCGCCTCTGCAGCACTGCCAATTTTGGACCCCGCCCTCAATTGCACGGCCTTGACGTACAGTAGTCATGCACCCAGGACCAGCGCAGCAAAAGAAACCAGCAAAGGTATTGACAAACTTGTGGCTGCATGTAACCCCACACCTCTTCTGCATAGCAAATTGGGGGCATTGTATTTCTTTCTCAATGTTTTATGGGGTTCTGGCTGGTTATCGCCTTTTCTTTTTGACGTTTTGTGGGCCCGGCCACGATTCGGAGAATGTTAATCTTGAGGGGGATGATTGCACAGCCCCACCTGAAACCCTTTCAATCCAAAACTTCAGGAACGATCTCAGCCAGACACCTCAACAATTGGAACAACCTTCCGGGTGTAATTTGGCTGCAGGGTACCACTAAGTAGGGACAGAAAGAGAAGCTGATGCCAGTCTTCTACTTTCCTCACCCCTTTCCTCACCCCTTTTCATTCACCAGGCCTCTGCCACTGTGTTCAGACGCCGGGCAGCGCTGACAAGGCCCTGACTCTCAAGGTAGTGTGGTGTGCGCAGGCTCTTTGGTGGGGAGAGATGCATCCGGTCTTTTAAAGCTTTGGGTCGAGCTGGGTTTATTTAAAGCGCTTCAGTGAGGAGGTGTTGGGAGTGAAGCAGTTGGTTCTCATAAGTTCTGGCGGCCCCCGTTAGAGCAATACAGGGTATGGCAACGCGTAATGCCGAGATGCCGCGCAATGTAACCCCTGATGAAATGGGTAGTTGCCAAGCTTGCTACATTTCGGAGCATGCTGTGTCGCAAGGTCAATTGTGCTGTTGGGCGCCCATACCCACGTTTCAGAGAGGCATTATGATTGATGGCCAGCATCTGATTATGTTCCATGATCTCCTTGTGTACGCGTCAACTGAATGCGGGAGGGGCGCTCATGTCTGGAAAGTCTGGTGTGCTTTCAGGTCGCCATGGTCCCTGTGGCTGACAACTACAACACAACAAGTTCCCTGGTTCTGCCAGGCGGCTGCGTAGACGTTGTACAGCTCGGCATAGAAGGAGGCCTAGCACCATCACAAACTGCAACCGCAACCAGCAGCACTACGTAATCAGGTTCGACTCGCATAAAAAATAGATTAGAGCATTTTGCTGTTCTCCATGAAGTCTCTTTGTAATATCCCCAAAGAAGACCGTGAGCCTAGAATACGTCAACGCCGCAGAGACCAAGCCCAAAGGGGGAAACAATATCAACAACTCGGAGCCAATGCCAAGACACCAGCAGCCAATCTCTCAGTCCCCAAATGCATGTCTTCAAGCAAGGGCTGGGTCAAATTTTAGGACGGGCTTCAATGGGGATGCTCAAGGACAAACCTCCAAATCTCTGCAACTCCCAGGCCTGCGGCCAAAGAAAGCTCGGAAAAACACGGAGCCTTGGAGCTTGGATGTCCTGCGAGACTGTGGGGTAATGTCGGATCCCGATTGGTGTGGGGGTCCCTAATTGTGCGAAAGTTTCGCCGAAATTATTCAGCACCCCCTGATTCGTTTGGGGTCCCTTAATTGTGCAACGTTGCGCGGCCAAAAATACTAATTCTGAGAATAATCCAACACTTCCTTTTCTGTTTTAATTAAAACCTACGATCTAGGATCCAATCCCGCCTATTGAATTTTACTTAAACCTAGGATCCAGATTCGTTGGGGGGGGGGGCCTACACCAAACAGGGACCCATATTTGTTTGGGGGGGGGTGGCCCCACACTAATCAGGACCCCACATTAATCTTCATTAATCTTTACGGGAATGCTACATAAGTTGACCGGGGTCGTTCAACGTGCGGATCCTGGCGCTGAAAGGTCACCTTTCGTGGGGTATATGCAAGGGCGGCTTAGTCTCCATAAATTCAAACACGACTTGCGGATGTCTGGGGGCTGTAGGCGGTGTTTGAGGTTGCATCCAGTCTTCCACCACCCCAGCAGTTAAAGAATATACAGACATGATGAGTTGTAAAAGGTCCTCTAGGGCCAGTTGAAATACGGAACCCAGGCTCCATCTCTGGAACCCCACAAATCGTGAACATCAACTCAAAAGCCAATGCTCAACCTCCCAACTTGCAGCGAGACTTCCAACATTGACAACCGAACAGTGGTTGCGGAACATGACCCAGATTATCAGCGGCACCTCTGTCATTATCCTCACCGCTGTCACATGTTGGTGCTTCTACTGAAAGTAGTTTCCATTTTACTTTCCATTAGCCCTATATAATCCCAATATGATCCCCATATAATCCCATTATAATTCCTATATTAACCTTAAATCCTAGGTTCCTTACAGCCATCAAACCTACACAGCCGCTCCGCGGGCGTGAAGACGAGAAGGCCCCCAGGAGAGGGCGGAAGGATGAAGGACCTGAGAGCTGGCAAGCCACCGAAAGGGAAATAGAAACCCTGAACGCCAAATATCCCCTATCATTAATATTACCATTATTGTTAGTGCTATATTAATATTAACCATAACTCCTATACATCAGGCTTCTGCCAGTCTTTGCAAATGCTCAGCGCTAGGCAGCGCTGAGCCCTCCACGCACCAAACGCGGTACCTTTCAAGCTTTTCGGTGGTCGAGGGCTAGGGTGTTTGGATTTAGCGATGAGGTTTCTCGACAATGCCTTGGAATGCTTGCGTGTATGGAAGATGCACGTCATTGTAAGACATGCAAACTACTGATCTGTCAAGATTTCACCTGCATATGCTTCAACATGCCTGACCCATGACGGGATTGCCTGTTCCTAGCTTTGAGAACGGATCCTCAAGTGCCAGGGATTTCTAAGCTCACAGGGCTTTGGGGAATGGAGGCATAGCAGCAAAAGGCAAGGCAATGTCCCACAGCAACTCGCTGCGTCTGAGTCTCCATTGAGGAGGGCAAGTGCACCCAAGGGAGAGGGGGCATTTGTCCTGTAATGGCAACTTGTATGTGAAAAAATCCATGCGTGTGCATATGCAGACATGGAAACCGCCCAGGAAGATATGTCATTGGACAAGCTGATGATCAACTGAGCGTGGGACTGTTGCAAAGGCTTGACAAACCTCATCGAAGGCGAGGTCAGATGTACAGGCCAACAGATTCAATTGTAGATCTGAGATGTACCCCAAAAGGTCTCACTTCAAGTTCTCAACTGGCTTCTCGGCCTAAACATGTGGCTCCATGTCATGACTCAGAAGAAGAGCAATCGGCATGCGCAAGATGCCCTTGCAACTTCCTCTAATCCACCATCTCTAGCCAGAAAGGGATAAAAAGCAACATATGATTAATATGATATAGTTGGATCAAAAGCTATATATGATATGGGAATCCAGAGGCTGGACTCTTCCTCCAACTTCTGATCATGGAGAACGTTGGATCTTGGGGTTCAACTGGCCATCTGCCCTCACCTCAGACAAACCCTCTGGAAGCATTGTTTAGGTGTTGGAGACCTGCAAGATTTACAAAGACTCGTCAGTCTGGATTGACGCTGGATTGACGCTGGGCACGCGGCGTCTTGAAGAACATCTCCACATAATTCGCACCCGGCCTTAGGGGCTGTGGTAGGCTGGAGGGTTTAGGGCCCGGATATTTAACGCCTGGGTGTTTAGGGTTCAGTGTTAAGGGAAGGGCATGGTGTTCTTGCAGCCTGCCAGGCCACTCCACAGAAACTCTGATACTTCACATAAGCAATGAAGCAAGACTCATGGCGATGATAGCTAATCTGGCGTGCCATAGACCCACATGATGAGCAAGAGTCACATGGCAGGGGCTGCGACTGCGTCGGGGTTGTCGCCTCCCCTTGCCCCAGGCCGATTGGACTCAGGCCTCAGTGCTGGAAGCAAATGGATTCAAAGGTCAAGGCCTAGACCAGTGACCAGATTACACTGCAAGCCCTAAACCCCCATGAGCGTAACATTGAGGAGCTTAAATTGAAGTTGAATATAACTGCAGGTTTGGCAGTAGCCTGTATGGGCGAGGTACTCTCTGGCATGAATTTCAGGCTACTGATCTACGAACTGGCTACGAAAAAAAGCTTGAGGCTTCGGAAGCGGGGCTCGGCCGACTTTCTAGACAGTGTGGTCCTGCACATGAACACCAAATCTTCTCAGCCTGCGGGGTGCAGACAGGGATGCTGAACCGCCTTCATGGGCCCAGCGGTCTGTTATGTTGTGTATATTGCCTGAAGCTAATAGGTGGGGCGAAGGGATCCAGAGCCAGAGTCAAAAGCCGATTTCCTCAAGCCTCAGAGGTCTCTTGTACAACCCTAAATACTTTCCGTTCGCAGGCGTTCCGTGCTGGTAGGTGGGGTTTGTTTCAAGGTGACCACTCTAATGACAGAATTACCTCAGGCAGCCCAGTAATGTCACTTGGCTTCAATGCTTCTTCGAGTTGAAAGGTGCGACATCTTAGCAATGCTCTGCGGCATGCAAATCATGTCTCGACCACGGCAAAGTCCTTCTGGTGATTGCAGTCAACTCCACAACAGGCAGGGTTGAAATAAGTCAACACCGCTGGCAGAAAGGTGTTTAGTTTCTCGTATTCCGTGTAAGTACAAAGGTGTGACTCTGTGCAAGCCCTGACATCCTACCCACTGCTACTTTGCAAACTCGCAATGTAGAAAGAACCAGACAGTTCTTGCTGCAAGAGAAACCCTGTGATTACGTAGTTGAAAACTCATGGAATGATGTCAATACAGAATATCTAAGACAAACGAATGGGCAACCCAGTGGTAACTGGGCTTCCCAAATGACTGACCTCAGCATGCCCAAGTGCGCCGGCCGTTGGCAATGTCTGCACCATTCGGAAGGTAGGACGGCTCATACTCAGAGATGGCCTCGGAGTTGGTGGGTAATTATTGCTCATGCTATCATATTCGTTAGAGGATATCTCAGTAGTAATATTCCATACCAGCGTCTGCAATTTTATTGAGAGTACGGTTGTGGCACATGGATGACTGCATGAGGCATGCATCCTCACTCTTAGCCTTGATGGTACCAAGGTCATTCGGATTAATTTGAACCTGTGAGCAGCTGGGGGCTTCAGGCTGCAGACAGAATACGTTGCACTATGTCTGGAGAGTCCTCATGGAACCCGTAACGCTTGGTTCATTCCGAACTTTCGATGTACATTTCAAGCCTAAGCCTGACGTAGACCGTCTCGATCACCTAAGAGTTGAAAAAACAACAAACCCTTCATGGGTCCTAGATTCTGCGGGTCCAACTAACCAGGGGACTCCTTGAAGATCCAGCTTTAGGACATTAGTACCGCTCAAGGTACCTCCACAGTACCAGGGATGCCGCAGTGACCCCGTCATGCATATGAAATGCAGAAGCTCGTAACATCCGAGTCCCCTTTGGGACCTAATCCTGCTATGCCACTTGGGCATTTCAGACTCCTTCAGAGCTGATAGACATCTGGATTCAACACATGCAAGGCTGGGCTTCGGTCGCAGCGGATGTATGAAGAGGTGCTGTCCAAACTTGACTGGACCTGCCACTTCGAGGAATCCCCTTGTCTGCCCTAGATTCTCATCCAGCCCGATGAAGCCGATCAGGTGGCACAATTGTCCTACCATTATCTCCCGGAAGTCTACCTTCTGGCGGTGTGCTCATGCCTTGCTGGCTGTGCTCTCCGGATCTGGAAGAAAACTGGGCAGACTTGGCAACAACCTCCCGCTCAACTTCGATCGCAAGACTTGAAGCACCTTTCTGGGGCGCGAAGCCAATCAACATCCTCCTTATATGCTGCACAGGCCTTGGTTTCATCCTGCGGCGTCGGGCTTATGAGCCAAGATAGGGCCTCTACGCTTCAAATTTGCCTCTGCAACCCCTCCTTGGGGCACTGGCTGTGGCATGCACGATTCACCAGTCTCAATACCAAGCTGATTCTCCAACTTCTTCTTTTCGAAGCGTAAAGCTTAGGAGGCTTTTCCTACTAAACTCAACCGAGGAGAACGTCCCCTCAAGTGCCGCTCGAAACCTTGAGCACTCAGGCTATCACGCATGTCGAAATGCTCTCTCTGAAGAAACGGCCAAGGATTGGACTTATGGCCTGGGACTGCGGTTGATAAACAGGGCTGCTGCAGGTGCTGCAGGGGCTGTGCCTGGACAGTGACAGAAGCCACCGTGGAGGATTCAAAGATCCTCAGATGGTTTGCCCTACTTCCTGCGGAGCTACCAAAACCAGTCTTAATTATGCGAAATGTGTCTTCGGGTATTGGCTTAAATACCATTCAACAAACAACACTGTGTTCCATCTGCCTTGTGTTCATCGACCTCATTTGCAGACAGTCTCACTTCGTCTGAGGGTGCTAGTGCCACCATTCAGACAAACTGCCAAGCATCAGAATGGTATGGGCAAGCCTGCTTCATTCTGGGTGTGTTGCCTTCCGATGTCCAAGGAGAGATTGAGCTTTGCACAAAATGCAAACCCCCAGTCTTTCGAGACGTTTGAGGCTTCAAAGTCCATAGCGCTTTCGGTACATGCGTTGGATAGCGGGTTTCTCAACAGCATAGGTGTTGTTCAGGAGTCCACACAATTAGGTTCCCAAGTCTTAGGTGCATCTTGGACTGTGAGTGATCATCAACAAGTGATCGAGGCCCTTCCTGCACCCCTTGCTGCCAAGCTTCACATCCGAGAGCGGGTCCTTGATCTCCTGGCTTGGGGTTTGGGAGATTTCTTTGTTGAGGTTACCGCAGCGCTGCCATCATGGTTGGGGTTGCTGCTAATCACTTAGACTTTGGCTGTGTCCAGTCTGGGGTGGTGGTTTGAATGCGCTGCGCAGCGTGTCTGCTGTTGCGCTGCTGCCTGTTTGCTGGACTTCTTTGACGCGTCTCATGCTTGAAGAAATCGCCACGTCAAAGCAAAGCCTCGTTCTTCAAGCCTTGTACCCTGAACACTCCCCCAAACCTGGCCCAAAAGCTCTTGACCCACGCGAATCCTGAAGTACCCTCCCCAAACGAGCATGGAACCCCTGAGGGGCCCCTTGACCAATGACAGTGGTCTTTGTGGGTGCCACTTTGGGGGTGCCAGGTTGATTTGTGGGCATGTAGACCCAGGTTAATTTGTGGGTATGTAGACCCAAACCACGGGGATCTGAGATCGTTGCCAGCTCGCCAGCTTGGTGGTTGAAGGCCCTTGCCCGGTAGCTGTCGAGATTTGAGGGGTGTGGGTTACGCATGTCTTGTACAAATACTTACACGTTCTTGAGTTCAGGCTTGCATCGTTGACGTTGCGGGGTGTACGTCTAGCATCGTGGGTTCAGGAACTTAAGGTGTTATGCACTAACATGTAACGTGACTGTGCTCAATCATGGTAGGTACTAACGAACTAGAACGATGGAGGTCAGAGTAGATTGTAGAAGCTTCCAAGTTTTTCGTCCAGGCAGGCATGCATCTAACTTCATCCGGCCAACCGGTGATCCTTGGCGCCTGGAACCAGAACAGGTGTCTAGCGCCTTACCTTCGCAATTCCTACTGTGCCATTGGTTGTTGAGCGATGGTTCGATAGTTCGGGTGGCACAAAGCTCGCTTTACAGGGAAATCCGATCCAGGAGCTCGAAAGCTAGAAATGTTGGAGTGTAGGGCATATATACAGTTACAGTACGGTTTAAGATTTGAGCATCCGGGCCCTCGGTGTTGGGTTGAAGGTTTAATTATTGAGTTGAGGGCCTAATGTTCCTGCGTTTCAGGTTTGGGGTTGCGGTTTACAAGTGTTAGGGTTTGAGATTCAGGGTTGGAGTTCCCCCCGCCCCGCATTGGCTTGATTTCATGCTAAAGAGCTTTGCCCTCTAGAGCCGACGAACAGACTTTACAAAAGCCATGCAACCTCATATCTAGGATTTCCTTGGGCTCCGTTTTGGCTCGCGGAGGGGTACAGGCCGACCGCAGGAACAGTCTTGCTTTTCTACAAACTTTTTGATGCGAGGAACGAGAGCTTTGATAGCAACTTAGAAGTGCGCGCCTCATCCTGGAGCTTGCTTTCTAGAAGCGTCAAATGGAGGACTGCTCAACGCAGCCTACATCTCCTATATCAAATCTGGCGTGTTGCGGAACTTACTGAGGTCTCTGGATGCCTCCCTATAACTCCTGCAACCCCCTCCCATGTCCCCATCATTCACCTGATTGCTGCCAACGGACGCTAAAGAGTTGCACGAGTCCAGATTCGCACAGTAGCACACCTTGAAGACACCTTTCTCATGGCAAGTTTAGGACTATTCGCCATTTGTGACCCAAGGGACAGCTAAAACCAACGGGAGGCATGTGCATATAGCATTTTTTTAAGACTGATCCTCTGAGGGAACACAACGGAGGTAGACAAATCAAGAATAAAAGACAAAAATGTCTCCAGTGCTGAGGGCCGTTAATTATGCTGGCCAAGCAAGTTCAGGACAAGCTCTGTCCGGACAAGGCGGCAATGTGGAGAAACACTCTATACTTTCAGCCGCATGCGAAGCCTCTCGAGAACATGATACCGGCAACCGCAGTCATAGATCACAGCAATAACAATATCATTGGTAGTCTTCAATTACAGTACTACCTCCTCTGCAGGCATTTCTGGCTTGCCTGCTTACGATGTTTTGGCTTCGCTTGCTGCAGAAACCACGTTGGGAGCTCAATTCACTTTTGAAAGCAGCATCTTATGTCGGGCAGGTGGTATGTCTAAGGGCGGCTGTTGCAGCTTTTAAGCTGATTCACCATAAGCTCCGACTGCATGGAAAACACAATCCCTTTCGCAGACCTCGGGGCTGTTGCCAAGCTACAAGACTCTCCTTCGAGCTCCGAATCTCAAGAGCCAGACTCTAGCTCCTCCAATGAAAACCAGGCATGAACTCCCTCGAACGACCCGAAGCGTGCAAACTGTCTGCCGCCTCCAGCCGTCACCTGGCCGAGAGAGAACCTGCGGATCCAGAATGTTAGGAATGAGGAATCATCTTTGTGACCAAAAGACATTAAAAAAAATGGACGTTTGGGATAATTCGAACAATTGCAGTACGAGTGGCGCAACTGCCTCAAGCATTGTGACGTCACAGGGTCATCGCGCCAACTTTGCAACATGCATCCCACGAACCGGACGTTGTAGCCTTGACGCTCAGGCCCCAGGTACGTGGCCCCAACTGTTTTGTATCTCTTTGCAAACATGCAGGCTTGAAAATTCTAACGTTGTATCTGTCGGCATCAAAACTAGCTATACAGGGTGGGCAGGCTTGCCAAAAAATCACAGGAGAACCCAGAAACAAACTTGACAAGATACACAACAAGCAGATGTTTCACAAGTACTGATTCACATGTTAGACAAACGCCCGATCCAAAGAAAGGTGTTTACCGTGAAGTCCATTTCATTACAGGCCTTCAGACAGCAGCCTCCATGATGAGCACTTGTACTTCCCGTTGGTCGGGTCTGGATGTTCACCGTTCTCCCAGACATGCGACAGGGAGCACAACGGATGTAACCTCATTCTGAACGCGGACAATTCTGAGAGCCGAACCATGAGGAAACACAGCTCTGCAAGAGATGCTAGCTCTAGCCAAAACAGGGCGGCTCTTAGTCTCGGTATTTGCAGACTAATTCAAGGACAAAACTGGCAGAGCTCAGCCAAGGTCAGATGTCGGAAGTGAGCAAGCAGTATCCTGATGATGATGATGATGATGATGGTGCTGCTGCTGCTCTTGATGATAGCCGTGGAGTGTAGGGAGAAGGACTTTCCTGCAAGCATTAACCAAGATGTCCCAACAGTTCGTGCAAGAAACGACGCGTTCCGCATATGTTTTAATGCGTGAGCCAATACTCTGAATAGGAAAGATCAATCTTCTTGGTGTTCTTCAAGACATCCATTAAACTCCTCAGCTTTGACAAGGGATGTTCTCCCGGATCCAGAACTACTTCTCAATGAAGAACGGTGCATCAACCTTATCGTTAAACAACCTGGGTTTTAACTGGTAACTTTGATTGCTGGGCGCCAGCATTGCCGTGACGGGCTTGGCTGCTTGCTTGGCTTGCTTTGATGGAGCAAGATGTGAGTTGAAGGACGTTTTCGAAGTTTGACTCCAAACAGACATGGTTTCAGAAAACAAATCTGCAGCTTGGACAGGTAATAGGCAGACTACAAGTTAGGCACCAGTATAAGGCTAGTACTGGACTGAAGTAACATGAGGATGGTTTGCTAAGCACTACCTCGTTGGCCAGGGACCGATCTCTCATACCATCTGGGTTTCTGTCGGGTCCCAGGCCATATGAGCAGCGAGAAAAGTTATTGTCTGGGCCCATGGTCAGGAAGTCGAGTACTCTTGGCATCTCGCTTTACATAATGCCGAGCATATCGGCGGGGACTATCTCGCTCTACTAAGCTCGGATTTGAGAATCTTACCTGAGCCATGTGAAGGACTGACTCCCTTCACCGAATACACCGTTCGAAAATCAGAGGTTCTGACATGGCCTTTTTTTTTTACCTTCCGTAAACCCCGAAAATCAACGACTATCTCGTTTTGCGGCACTTCTATTGGGCCTTGAATCTCAGTTTCCAGCGAATTTGCATTGAAACCAAAACGCAGACATTGTTCTTTGGAGGGGACCATCTCGTTTTGCAGGCTAATTTGATTTGCTGGAATTTTGACCGCGGTAAGACATGCTCGAAAACAAAGAGTGTTAGTACGCCGCTCGTATGATTTCAGATTTTATCTGGGGCCACGGTCTTTAATGTCCCCGAAATTGTAAGTGGTTTGTTGCAATACTCAAATATACGAAAGCTCAACAATTAACTCGATCGCGGTTATCGCGAATCACGGCGGCGAACTAGGTACACGGCGCGTACTCTGCCGTGGGTTTTCAAGGACTTGCGCAAGAACACAAGTTGGCCGGACCAGCCATTCGTGTGGGAATTTACAGCACCTCGTGGCTGTGCTAGAAAATGTGCGGTTTTTACCCCGTTTTCCATGCAGAATATGGCTTTCGTATTGTAAATTCCAAGGTAAAGTTACGTTCTCGGGGCCCCCGAAACTAACGTCAAAAACCAGTAGCGTGCTGTAAATTCCCATACGAACAACGCGCGGAAAAAGCTGCTTTTGTCTAGAGCAGGCTCTCAAGTGCCTCCAAAAACTCCTGGGGAGTTGTGGAGCCTATGGATTTTCTCCACATCCATTGACTAACCAGAAGCTGCACATTTGGGTGAAGCTGGGAGTGGCCTTTGACCTTCAACTTCGCCACCAGCCGCTTTGGCAGAAACATTTTGAGATCATGCCATGTGCGGTCTAAAATCTGCGTTCCGGCGACGCAGGAGAGCATGACAGCTCCCGGCTCAACTCATTTGGTGAAATGCTTCAGCTGGTGCGTGACCGCGTGGTGCTCCAAGCCTAGCTCTGCAGCCGCATGCTTCCAGTTGCAATTGCCGTCCGCATAGATTGCAGAGGAGCTGCGGACCACCTTGCGGAGAAGCTGCGGAATTTATGGTTTGGGCATGCATGCTGCGGTGAGCGTATGCTCTTGGAACACGAACGGAATTATGGTTTGGGCATGGATGCTGTGGTGAGCGTATGCTCTTCAAACACGAACGGAATTATGGTTTGGGCATGGATGCTGCGGATCGCAACTGGCAG